>CAMRHE010000329.1:0-232500 GCA_947044405.1 Leptodactylus fallax
CTTTATGGGGGTGTTGGCGGAAATGGTGCGGGGAGCGGGTAGCGGCGGGGGGGACGTCGTCGTCCCCAGCGATGGCGTGGGGGGCGGGAAGTTCGCCGGCGGTATCGCTAGGGGGGGCTTCCTCTGCGTCGGGGGTGTCTGTGTCGGTGCAAACGCAGAGTGAGGACAAAGGGGACGCGCCGCGGTTAGACGATGCGGCGAAGGGGGAAGTATATGCCTGCTTTGAGGGGCCTTTAGGGGCTCACTTGAAGCAGAAGGTGAGGGAGCGCATTTGGAAAGGCGAATATGTTGATATATTTTCGCTTTTGCCTTTGGAGCGCTTTAATTTGGACAAGCCTAGGAAGGAAGAAAAGAAGGAGGAGGAGGAGAAGAGGCGGTACCGCCTTATTCCTCAGACATTTGCTAATTGGCTGCAAGCGTTCGCCATAATGGCAAGTGTCATAGGGGAGAAGGTCGCCGGAAAATTGTTCGGCGCTTTTCTGTTATTTGGACGCAATAGGGGAGGCGCATAGGACGTATGGAGGGCAGGCATGGCTCCGGTATGACGAACAATTTCGTCAGCGGAAAGCGGTTCGGTCCAGCATTCGCTGGGACCATAAAGACATTGGGTTATGGCTGAGGATTATGGCGCAAGCGAGGGCGGGGCCGTCCTTTCCAGGGGGGACCGGGGGCCCCGAGTCTTCGGGGCGCTCGGTCGCTGCACAGAAGGGACTCTGTTTCTCATTTAATGAAGGGGGGTGTAAGTTCGGCTCCAAGTGTAAGTTTAAGCATGAGTGCTCCTCTTGTGGGGGCACCCATGGAGCCAACTGGTGCTTCCGCTCCAAGCAGAAGGGTTCAGATGGGGCTGGGAAGGGGGGCGACTCCGGTGCGGCTGGAAAGGATGGCGCCATTTCTAAATAGGTACCCAGATAGGGAGGCGGCGGCCTTGTTGTCGGAGGGGTTCGAGTCGGGTTTTCGGATACCGTTTGTTGAGGCGGCGGTTTCAGGGGTGGTTAGGAATTTGAGGTCGGCACGGGAGCATCCGGAGGTGGTCTCAGAAAAGCTGAGGAAGGAGGTGGACCTGGGGCGCATGGCGGGACAGTTTCCGGAGCCTCCCTTGCCGAACTTGCGGGTATCTCCTTTAGGGGTGGTCCCAAAGAAGGAGCCGAATAAGTTTCGGCTTATTCACCATCTGTCATTCCCAAAGGGGGCGTCTGTTAATGACGGGATCGACCCCGAGTTGTGTTCGGTGGAGTATACTTCATTTGATGCGGCGATTTTCTGGGTCCGGCGTTTTGGCCGGGGGGCGTTGTTGGCGAAGACTGACATCGAGGCGGCATTTAGGCTGCTGCCGGTGCATCCAGATAGTCAGCACTTGTTGGGTTGTTTTTGGGGGGGCGGGTTTTTTGTCGATTGTTGCTTGCCAATGGGCTGTTCATTGTCGTGTTCCTATTTCGAAAAGTTTAGTTCGTTTTTGGAATGGGTCATCCGGGACGTTTCTGGGTGGGCCTCGGTCATTCACTACTTGGATGACTTTCTTTGCATTGGTCTGGGGGATTCCTCCGTTTGCTCGGTCTTGCTGCATTCGGTGGAACGGGTGGCGGCAGATTTTGGGGTGCCACTAGCGCGTGAAAAAACTGAGGGTCCGGCGACGGTTCTCAGTTTTTTGGGTATTACCATTGACACGGTCCGTATGGAGTGTCATCTTCCAGAGGATAAGTTATGTGGGTTGCGGACGGAGGTTCAGAGGGCATGTCGGCTAAAAAAGCTGCGATTAAGGGAATTGCAGTCTCTTTTAGGCAAATTGAACTTCGCGTGCCGGATTATACCAATGGGGAGGGTGTTTTCTCGACGGTTGGCAGCGGCAACGGCTGGTGTGTCCGTTCCCGCGCATTTTATCCGGTTGGGGTGGGAGTTGAGAGAAGATTTGCGGGTTTGGGATTCGTTTTTAGAACAATATAATGGGCGGTCACTGTGGATGGAGGAGGGAGTGGTAGCAGGGGAATGGGATCTTTTTACGGACGCGGCCGGGAGCGTAGGGTTTGGGGCATATTTTAAGGGTAGTTGGTGCGTAGGTTCTTGGCCGGACGAGTGGGTTTCGGGGGGGCTGGTCAGGAACCTGGCTTTGTTAGAATTATTTCCTATTCTGGTGTCGGTGGTAGTGTGGGGGGGAAATTTTCCGTAATAAGAAGATTCGCTTTCATTGCGACAACTTGGGGGTGGTGCAGGCGATAAATCGGTTGTCCGCCGCGTCGCCGCCGGTGGTTCGGGTTTTGCAGCGATTGGTGTTGGAATGTTTGAGGTTGAATGTTTGGATTGTAGCGGTCCATGTCCCAGGGGTGCAGAATGATGTGGCTGACGCCCTCTCTCGTTTGCAGTGGGATCGTTTCAGGAGGTTGGTGCCGGAGGCAGACGAGAACGGCACGCGGTGGCCGACGGAGTTGTGGACCGTGCCGGTCGGGCGGCGGAGTGTTTGATTCGGGCATCTTTGGTGGACGGTACATGGGCGGCCTATACGAAAGCCTGGGAACAGTGGGAGCAGTGGTTGGGTTCTTTGGGAGTAGAGACAGAGGATTTCGAGATGCCGTTATTATTATTCGTGGGGCATTGTAAGGAGTCGGGGTGGACAGTTTCTAGGTTGAATACGTGTTTAGCGGGTTTAACCTTCGGGTTTAAGAGTAGGGGGATGCCGGACTTTACGAAGTCATTTCTGGTGCGGCAGGCGGTAAAAGGTTGGCGCCGTTTCAAGGCGGCGAAGGACACGCGCAGACCGGTGTCCTTTTCCATACTGCTGGGCTTGGGCTCCGCTTTGGGGACGGTGGGGGCGAGCCCGTGGGAGGTCTTGCTGTTCAGGGCGGCGTTTTCGCTCGCCTTTTTTGGAGCCTTGCGGTTGGGGGAATTGGTGAGTGGATCTTGGACTCGTCCGGGGGGTGTGTTTTGGGAGGATGTGAGCCTGTACGAGGACAGGGTGGAGTTTAGGTTAAGGCGTTCGAAGACGGACCAGGAAGGCCGGGGGTGTGCGGTGCGGCTGTTTGCGGTGCCAGGGTGTTTGATGTGTCCTGTTAGTTGCTTGAGGTCTTATTGTTCGGACAGGGGTCGGGCGACAGGCCCCCTCCTGGTCCATGAGGATGGGTCGTTTTTGTCCAGGTTTCAATTCTTGGGAGTTTTTCGGCGATGTTTGTGTTATCTGGGTTTGGGGGAGCAGTATTTTAGTGGTCACTCCTACCGTATTGGGGCAGCTACGGAGGCGGCCCGGAGGGGTTTGGGGGAGGACGTAATTCAGCGCATCGGCCGATGGGAATCAGTGCGTTTTAGGTCATATGTCCGTTTGGGGGGGCTGGTCTGAACAAAAACACATTTTGTATCGGGGGGAGGTCCGCAGGTAGGTGTGTTAGGAAGAGGGGGTTTTTGTTCGAGCGGGTGTGTTAGTGCCTGGGGCCTGTTATTGTTATGTTGCTTTTGATGTTTTACAGGTGCTGAGCCGTGCTTGGTTTGGTTGATGGGCCATTCCTTTGTGTTCTGGGGCGCAGTGCGGGCGGCGGTGCGACCAGACGGTAGGCAGTTGGGTTTTGCGCGAGGGGAAGTGCGGTTGCGCTGGTTAGGCTTAAGGGGGATGGTGTGGGGCAGGGTGCTCGCGGAGTTTCATCGCTTCGTGAGGCTGGATAGACCTCCAGACATACTGGTACTGCATGTTGGAGGTAACGATTTGGGGGTCCGCCCCTTTTCGGGAGCTGATTAACGATATCAAATTCGACTTATTGCGGCTCTGGGCGATGTTTCCGGGATTGGTAACAGTATGGTCGGATATTGTGCCAAGGAAAGTGTGGAGGGCGGCCCGGTCGGTGGAACGTGTGAACAAAGCCCGTATTAAGGTGAATAGGGCAATTGGGAGGCTTATGGCACGGAATGGAGCGGTCTCAGTGCGCCATAGTGAATTGGAATCGGAGGAGGGTGCATTTTGGAGAAGGGACGGGGTTCATTTGAACGCCGTGGGTATTGACATGTGGTGCCTGGGATTGCAGCAGGGCATTGAGACGGCTCTAGGGGTGTGGCGGGACGCCCGCCGATAAGGAGGTCATCGGTGGGCGTTGTGGCGGTGGGGGTCCTCGAGGCTGGGATATCGGAAATGGTCGTGGTGGGGAGGGCCCCGCGGTAGGGGCTGGACTCCCCAGACCATTTGGACTGTGGCTGGATGGCTCCGGTAGGGTTAAAGGGTATTAAGGGCTTTATGGCCTTAGGAAATAGAGCACCGAGCAGATTTATTTAAATAGGTGCCCCTGAGCTGGTGTGGAACGGCTAGGGGTAACAGCTGGTGCTCAGGAAGTATGGGGTTAACATTTTGGGTTTTGGGGCCTCGAGGTCCTCCGTCGTCGGGTCGGGTTATTTACTGTGTTTTGGGGAATATTTGTTGTGGCATTTAAATGGTTAAATAATTTTATTTAATAAACTGGCTGCTGTGGCCAATTTAATCCAACATCGGTGTCGAGTATTTATTTCAGGTAAAGAAAACAGAGAAGAGCGGGCGACTTGGCAATACCCTGGTCATGTGTTTTAGGCTAAGGCCTCACGTAACAAAACGCAGCTAAAAAACACTGCAAAAAAAACAGTGAAAACGCATTGCGTTTTTTCTTGCAGTGTTTTTCATTAAGTTTTTGCTGAGTTTTTTCTTCTCTTATTATATCTATAGGGGAAACAATTCCGCAGCTAAAGTTAACATGATGTGTTTTTTTGCAGATCTTTCTTTCCACAATGAGTGTGGAAAGAAAATCAAATACGCAGAGTTAACGCAACGTGGGGCCTTAGCCTTTAGATGTTATTTTTGTACCTCACATCACACAGGGCATGACTTAAAGTGAGTGTCACCAGAGCCCAATATACTGTATCACCCCAGCCCTGCAGATAGATAGGTTAGTGTCACCACAGCCCAGCATACTGTATCACCCCAGCCCTGCAGATAGATAGGTTAGTGTCACCAGAACCAGCATATCACCCCAGCCCTCCAGATAGATAGGTTAGTGTCACCAGAGCCAGCATATCACCCCAGCCCCGCAGATAGATAGGTTAGTGTCACCAGAGCCCAGTATCTGTATCACCCCAGCCCTGCAGATAGATAGGTTAGTGTCACCAGAGCCCAACATACTGTATCACCCCAGCCCTGCAGATAGATAGGTTAGTGTCACCAGAGCCCAATATACTGTATCACCCCAGCCCTGCAGATAGATAGGTTAGTGTCATACACCAGCATATCACCCCAGCCCCGCAGATAGATAGGTTAGGGGTCACCAGAACCAGCATATCACCCCAGCCCTCCAGATAGATAGGTTAGTGTCACCAGAGCCAGCATATCACCCCAGCCCTGCAGATAGATAGGTTAGTGTTCCCAGAACCAGCATATCACCCCAGCCCTGCAGATAGATAGGTTAGTGTCACCAGAGCCAGCATATCACCCCAGCCCTGCAGATAGATAGGTTAGTGTCACCAGACCCCAGCAACTGTATCACCCCAGCCCTGCAGATAGATAGGTTAGTGTCACCAGAGCCAGCATATCACCCCAGTCCCACAGATAGATAGGTTAGGGTCACCAGAACCAGCATATCACCCCAGCCCTCCAGATAGATAGGTTAGTGTCACCAGACCCAGCATATCACCCCAGCCCTGCAGATAGATAGGTTAGTGTCCCCAGACCCAGCATATCACCCCAGCCCTGCAGATAGATAGGTTAGTGTCACCAGACCCAGCATATCACCCCAGCCCTGCAGATAGATAGGTTAGTGTTCCCAGAACCAGCATATCACCCCAGCCCTGCAGATAGATAGGTTAGTGTCACCAGAACCAGCATATCACCCCAGCCCTGCAGATAGATAGGTTAGTGTCTGGTATTGCAGCTCAGCCATATTGTAGTGAATGGCACTATGCTGCTATACACATAACCTGTGGACAGATGCAGCGCTGTTTTATGAAAGAATGCAGCCATGTTTTTCTGGTCATGGACAATCTCTTTAAAAAGTATCTCCAAGCTAAAAGTTCAGTTTTTGTCTGGGTTTTTATGAAGTTTCCCCCGCACAGGTTACACAACATGGTTGTGGTGCACACATAAATGTTCACTTGGTGTCATGCCCCTTAAAATTAACCCTCCATTACATTGTGTGTCATCCATGGGTGTAGCTATAGGGGGTGCGGAGGAAGTGTCTCCTGCCACATATGAAGACCCTGTGTTATAGCGGGCACATGGAGGGTGGGGGGCTTTATGATGGGGCAGAACAGGACTCTGGGGCAGATTTGTTATCATGATTGAAAGCAAAACTGTCTCTGTTGCCCATAGCAACCAATCGCAGCGCAGCTTTCAGTTTGTAGTCTGCTCCTGAAAAATGAAAGCTGCTCTGTGATTGGTTGCCATGGGCTTCTTATAGACATGATAATAAATCTGCCCCATGTGTACAGAGGCAGAGGGGTAACTTTAGGCTCCTGGGCCCCAATGTAAAATCTGTACCAGGGCCCCACGTACCATGTGCTACGTCTAACACTGGCATGCTCCTCTGTGGCAGAGGGGCCTGTATTCCATGATATTCCACCATGCTGTGACTATTCATGTCCCCGGCTCCAGGGTCATCCTCACAGTCCCCGCTGTCACCTCGGCTGCTGCGCTGTGGCTCGGAGCTTCACTACTCCGCAGATCTGCTGACTGCTCCGGCACTTTGTGTCCTCCGGCCATTTGCTCAAATGGCAAGTGCTAAATGTGCATGACGTGGCGATTGTCCTGAAGGCCTCATCATACTGCGGTCAGAAGCCAGAAGACGTCTCATGTCTTACAAGACTTACACGAGTTCTCCTCTGCAAAGCCTTACAGAGACAAAGAGCCGCTACAAGTCTCCCCGTTACACCCCCGAACCCAGGAAGGGGTTGTACAGGATTAGAAAAACATGGCTGATGTCCACCCCTGTCCATGGGTTGTGTCTGGTATTGAATAGATTTGAGTTGCAATACCACAAACAACCTGTGTGAAAGAGAGGCGCTGTTTTAGAAGAAAAGACATGTTTTCACCCACAGGATAGGGCACAACTGCTAGATGGCTGGGACCCCCCAAGTATTCATAAAGGGGACCTTGGGTACCCCGTCTTTGGACATTTTGACAAATAGGGCCGCAGCACCCAGAAGGAAACATAAAGGAGACAGGGCAGAAAATAGCGAAGCAATGTGGTGTCTGTATTAAAGAGGCCTCGGGATTGGTCATCAATATGTGATCGGGTGGGGGTCCAACACCAGTTGCCCCCACTGATCAGCTGCTTAAAGAGGCCGCAACGTTCAGGTGAGCACTGCTGCCTCTTCACTGAATACCAAGCACAGCGCCATACATTGTACAGTGGCAGTGCTTGGTACTGCAGCTCATCCCCATTCACTCCTAGTGAATGGAACATCAGTGCTCTTGTGTGACTGGAGTTCCATTCACTTCTATGGGGCTGTAACCTCTTGTCAGCCCCATAGATGTGAATGGAGCGCCGGTCACACAAGAGCACTGACGTTCCATTCACTAGGAGGCTTTAGGGGGACTTTGGTCCTCCTCATTCCTGGGGGCCCCGGGGGTCTGGCCCCCATCAATTGGACACTTATCTTCTGTCCTGTGGATAGGGATAAGTGTCCATAATGGCACATCCCCATGCCATGGACGCTAAACTTTAAAATGGGACTCAGAGGACTCCACAAACTTTTTCGCCCCTTTTTTTGGCACATTTGGCTTAGAATATCTCCGGCCGTTGCCCGTGAATTACATTTTTTTACAAATAGAAATCGTGTGATCAAACAGGAACAAAGAGCGTCAAAGAGTGCAAATGTCAAAAACAATCAAAACTTCCCAAATTTCCAGTTGCACAGAAAGTGATAGATTTTCCAACCTTTTGAGGAATCCGCCTCAAAATCAGCAGCAAATTCCATACCATAAGTCAGATACAACAGCATTGGAGGCTCCGTCTGATTCCTTCATATCTGACGAATACAGGCACAAGTGTGAACAGAGCCCAAGCTGCACATTATTACCAGCGTCACTCCTTACACTGCCGCAGCACTTGGCATTAGATTTGTCTTCGAGTCCCAGACAAGAATTATTTCTTCATCAGATTTGCCAGGTTTCTGCGGCAGCTGCTGAGGAGACGTCGCCGTCCCCTCGGAGCTGCTTTATTTGGTTGGGTATTAGCAGTTTATTATAGTCTGCGCGCTCTTCTTCCTCCGCACGTCTCCTTTCTTGCTCTTTTTCGGTCACATGGGACGAGGCGACTCCTAACAATTTGCTTTTCAATTAAAAATACAGGTTTATGTGTTTCAAATGATGGATTATCCCGGATCGCCGGGAGCGCCAGGAGCTGGTATAACACAGGAGTCGAGGCGTTACAAGAAATACTTTTCAATTTAGATAATCTGCTACATAGCGGCGCGAACATCCTGCAGCGAGGAGCACCCACCATGGTCATCCTGCTCTCCCAGACTCCTGAATGGCAACTCTCATACGTTATATGAAGGTACATTTGCAGTCAGGCCCTGTACACTGTATTAAAGAAGGATTATCATACATAAGTACTGGAAACCACTATCCGAGGGTTTAGGGTTCATCAGAAGATGGCGCTGTCACGTGCACAATAGGCAGGAGACAGTTATAGGGGGTCCCCTATGATGGACTAGTTGGGGACTATATTGGTGGCCATATTTTTACGATTTCTTGCAGTAGTTACAAGCCTCCAAGATACTTTGTTACCAATTAGAAGTTATGGGAGTCTGATGAGAGTTGCAGTCCTTTTATCATGAGCCTTGAACCTATCCTTTAAGGTTCGGAGCTCACTTTTTCTGAAACAGAGCTCCAAATCCTCTGCACAGACATATAACTACATGATAATGTTCAGATTGTAGCCACCACTAGAGGGCGCTAAGGAATTGACTGCATGCTGTATATACAATAAACTTAAAGGGGCTTTTCCGGGGCGATGGTATCGATGACCTATTTGTAGGATAGACCATAGTATTAGATCCATAAAGTCTGAAACCCGGGACTGTTGCCGATCAGCTGTTTGAAGAGTTTATATTGAGTGAGCACCACTTCTTCTTCTCAGGCCAGTGACATCTTATCCATTGACTGTATGGCCATGTTGCAACTCAGTCCCATTCAAATGGATGACCAGCTAGGGCCAGTGCCATCTCTGCCTGCTGGGAGGACAGTGTGACCAATCTAAATAATCTAGAGGGCATAAGAATACAGTCAGGAGGCCAAGCCGCCGACCTCTCCATTATCACTGTGTGGCAGGAGCCTGTCTAATCATCAGCAGGAGATGTCATAGGAGTTTGTGATGACTATTAACCTCTTATAGATCCTGCCAACTCTATAGGTTTGCAGGATATTTGGAGCTCTGTATCAGAGGGATCCACCTGCTCCTTTCATATGCTCAATAGGAACAGTAGAGTTAATTTCCAGACCCTAAATAGATTGTGGAATTTCTGTTCTGAGCTTCAGCGCTGAATTGTATTCTCAGGAGCGACATGCTTGAAAGAAAATCTATGGACCTGGTTTTTAAGGCTTGTGCTCTGGTGTAAAGAGCGAATTGCGCTGATGAATAGTTCTACCTAACAAGTAATGTTCTCCCCGCCGCGTGACAATGTGATAAATATCATGCAGACGCTCGCTCTATAATGGAAGGATTCCCATGTGGCCGGGAAACAACATTTCCCATAGAGAGCTGTACATCAATTTTCTGTATGAAATACCGGCTGCTACACGAGGACCGGCGTGTACGGATGGCGAGAGAGATGGAAGGGAAGGATAATATTAAAATCAAAGTGGGCGCTGAGGAAAGAATGACACTCATTTACCCCACAGAAAACATTCATCTTCATACGACAGGCTTGTGATGGATCGGAGCCTTGAACCAGCACTTACAGTGTGTCTCCAAATATAAAAAAACTTGTCAGAACTGAATAGTACAGAAGAATACAAGAAACTTTGTAATATATCTTATTAAAGAAAAATGCTTCTTTCTCCATGTACCAGGGTGCTTTCTTCCCTTCACTCAGTCTCTCAATATTAGAAACTGTATCCAGGGAGGCTTCACACACAGATCGAATTACAGCTATTATAGAAGTCTAAGGAGAAGGAAAGGGGAGAAGGAAGGTGGAATTATTAAAGGGTGAAAATCAGGGAGTCTGCAAGGACAACGCCCTTAGAGGTGGCCCCAAGCCAAACTGGTTTGGAAGCCACGATAGAGTTTGCGTCCTGTGTTAGCACGATATAAATGACAGGCAATAAATGGCGCTGACAGTGATTACAGGGCCGAGTGGAGTGCCGTATCCATCAGCAGCACAGTGTGACCTATATGCACAGTCAATACATTTCTCCCCGTAACCCCCGCCCCGCGCCCCTTCCCCCCCGGGTCGCTGCTTTATCAGCATGTCTTCCCATCGGCGTTCTAAAATCAATCTATATTTGTAACATGTGAGGAGGTGATTAGAACAGATGATGATTCCAGATGGCCGCCGTGCGCAGAAGATTTCTTATCAGCGTGCGCCGCTGTCTTTTTCCAGCTAAGGTTATTTGCTTATTCTGATAAGTGTTTTTTCTAGATTGTCATTAAAATTACCTCTGGCCATATGGGGTCAGCGATCAGCAGGAAGCCGCACGGGAAGGCACAGAAGGAAGGACACACAATAGAAGAATGTACGGCTGACGGATGACACAGATTACAATGTTATTAGGACGCACAGCGCCGCATGTATGGGAAACAGTGGCAGATTAAGCAAGCTATAGGCCCTGGGCTGTTCTCAAAACTTACCTCTCCCCCCTTTGTTACAGACTGCAGAGCTGGCCCTGTACATTTACACAGCGGCGCATACTCTAGGACCTGCACATACACACGTGGACAAAATTATTGGTTCCCCTCGTTTAATGAAAGAAAAACCCACAATGGTCACAGAAATAACTTGAATCTGACAAAAGTAATAATATATAAAAATTCTATGAAAATGAACAAATGAAAGTCAGACATTGATTTCCAACCAGGCTTCAACAGAATTTTTTAAAAAAGAAAACTCATGAAACAGGCCTGGACAGAAATGATGGTTCCCTTAACTTTATATTTTGTTGCACAACCTTTTGAGGCAATCCCTGCAATCAAACGATTCCTGTAACTGTCAATGAGACTTCTGCACCTCTCAGCAGGGATTTTGGCCACTCCTCATGAGCAAACTGCTCCAGTTGTCTGGGGTTTGAAGGGTGCCTTTTCCAGACGGCATGTTTCAGCTCCTTCCAAAGATGCTCAATAGGAATTAGGTCAGGCCTCATAGAAGGCCACTTCAGAATAGTCCATTGTTTCCCTCTTAGCCATTCTTGGGTGTTTTTAGCTGTGTGTTTTGGGTCATTATCCTGTTGCAAGACCCATGACCTGCGACTGAGACCAAGCTTTCTGACACTGGGCAGCACATTTCTCTCTAGAATCCCTTGATAGTCTTGAGATTTCATTGTACCCTGCAGAGATTCAAGACACCCTGTGCCAGATGCAGCAAAGCAGCCCCAGAACATAACAGAGCCTCCTCCATGTGTCACAGTAGGGACAGTGTTCTTTTCAAGATATGCTTCATTTTTCCGTCTGTGAACATAGAGCAGATGTGCCTTGCCAAAAATTTCCATTTTTGTCTCATCTGTCCATAGGACATTCTCCCAGAAGCTTTGTGGCTTGTCAACATGTAGTTTGGTAAATTCCATTCTGGCTTTTTTAAGTTATTTCTGTGACCATTGTGGGTTTTTCTTTCATTAATCGAGGAGTACCAACAATTTTGTCCACGTGTGTATGTGGTCATGTGACCTTCTCTGCACAGGTAATTCAAGAGTAAAAGGACCTGCACACATATAGTCATTGATCTTATTGGTGCAGGTCCTTTAACAGTAATAGAACCTGCACACATATAGTCATGTCACCTTATACATGCCACTTCTTTTGCAAGTTTTGCAATTTACTGTACAAAGCAGTTTTGCCTTTTTTGCAAAAACATTTGCTTTTGCTGCGCAAACATTGATATTGGGCACTTTGGGTGGCCGTGGTTCACCTGGAAGCCTCAGGCTCTGGGTTACTGCCCATACTATAGTCCACCAATGCACTGATACCTCTGAATGACCGCTGTAGCCTTACTGGATCAGGACATGAGGATATCACCGGAGAAACCGAGAATACAGATGGGTAATGCTAACACCAGTGCTGTAATAGGGGCCCCTATGAGTCTAGGGGCCCGGGGAAGTTGCCCAGTTTTCCACCCCCAAACTATACTACAGGAACACCTTTACAAACTCTATCCTGCCCTACAGCTTACAACTGCATTGTATGAATGGGATCTTACATGATGTAGCAATGTGAATACCTCCTTAAAGGGAATCTCCATCTTTTATCATTGTGTTCTTTTCAGATCCTAAAGGGAGGGGTTGTCACACAGCTTTCCTACACTCCTGAACAGCATGTCTGTCTAGTTATGTCCTCTGCTTGGAGATATCAGATTCTTATCAATCTATTATTGACCTGAATGGACCATGGCGTAGAACATTGGGATCTATTTTCAGCTGCAGAAATCTCTGGGTAGGGCCAAAGGGGTGACCTGTGATCCCATACTCTGCAGTGTCCATATATACAAGTATCCATGACACATGAGAAGATGATTCAGCCAGGACTTCCCCTTTAAGGTTTCAGCACCGCGCTCCGGACAGCTCCTGCTGCACTTCTGAGCCGGGGCTAAGCTTATTGACTACTTGTCGGTGACCGGATTCACTTTCTTCCTATCAGGGTCTTACAGATGGCAGACAATGAGCAGCCTGGCAGCAGCGGGCACCCCGCTAATCCATATTTGGAGGGGCAGTTTGATAATTGTGCCCTGGACTGTATTACACTCGGCTTATCTGAGCCCATAGACAGAACAATATCTAATAGAGGCCATATCCCAGCAGGCAGCGGGTTATAGACAAGTATACAGCACACAAAAAACACAGGATACATCCTAGAAATAGATAAGGTGATGGCGTCCAGAGCTCCCCAGGTACTAAGAGCTCCCCTCACACCTGTCCTAGTTATATGGCACTATGGAATAACCCAGTGACAACTAATATGGCCGCCATTACCACCACAGGGGTTGTCACTGAACTTTTCCTGCTGGAAATGGAACTAAATGAAGCATGTATATATGTATACAGTCCAGTGAGGAGCAGCATGACAGAGTATATAGTGTATGAACCAGGCGGGTTATTTATGAAGGATACATGTGCCGGGGCGTCTGGTGATAGTCCATTAACACTGAGCACTAATGACGGCTTATACATGGCAGATGAGCAGGGATCCAGCGGGAGATGTCAGTGTCCATTATACAGACCTCACCCTGGTCCAGAACTGACATAGAACATGATGTAGAGAACTGGAGAAGGAAGAACGTGTGAAAAGGAGAGAAGAGAGGTGGATGGATAGATAGATAGATAGATAGATAGATAGATAGATAGATAGATAGATAGATAGATATAGAGAGAGAGAGAGAGAGAGATAGATAGATAGATATGAGATAGATAGATATGAGATAGATAGATAGATGATAGATAGATAGATATGAGAGATAGATAGATAGTTATGAGATAGATAGATAGATAGATAGATAGATAGATAGATATGAGAGAGATATGAGAGAGATAGATAGATATGAGATAGATAGATATGAGATAGATAGATAGATGATAGATAGATATGAGAGATAGATAGATAGTTATGAGATAGATAGATAGATAGATAGATAGAGAGAGAGAGAGAGAGAGAGAGAGATAGATAGATAGATAGATAGATAGATAGATAGATAGATATGAGAGAGAGAGAGAGAGATAGATAGATAGATATGAGATAGATAGATATGAGATAGATAGATAGATGATAGATAGATAGATATGAGAGATAGATAGATAGTTATGAAAGATAGATAGATAGATAGATATGAGAGAGATATGAGAGAGATAGATAGATATGAGATAGATAGATATGAGATAGATAGATAGATGAAGATAGATAGATATGAGAGATAGATAGATAGTTATGAGATAGATAGATAGATAGATAGATATGAGAGATAGATAGATAGATAGATGAGATAGATAGATAGATAGATAGAAGATGATATATGAGATAGATACATAGTCAGATGAAAAAGTTTGGGCCCCCCTAATAAACAAAAATATTTATAATTAAAAATATTTGGGTTTTTAAAAAAACCAATTAAATTTGATAGATCTAGATAACTGATGGATACAGTAATATTTCAGGATTGAAATGAGGTTTATAGACTAACAGATAAATGTGAATATGCATTAAACCTAAATTTGACCGGTGAAAAAGTATGGGCACCTCAACAGAAAAGAGAAATTAAAATTTAGATAGATCCTCCTTTGCAAAAATAACAGCCTCTAGTCGCTCCTGTAGCTTTAATCAGTTCCTGGATCCTGGATGAAGGTATTTTTGACCATCCCTTACAAAACAATTCCAGTATCAGTTAAGAGAGATGGCGCCGAGCATAGATAGCCCACTTCAGATTATCCCACAGATGTGCAATGATATTCAGGTCTGGGGACTGGGATGGCCATTCCAGAACATTGTAATTGTTCCTCTGCATGAATGCCTGAGTAGATTTGGAGCTGTGTTTTGGATCATTGTCTTGCTGAAATATCCATCCCCGGCGTAACTTCAAATTCGCCACTGATTCTTGTACATTATTCTCAAGAATCTGCTGATACTGAGTTGAATCCATGCGACCCTCAACTTTAACAAGATTCCCGGTGCCGGCATTGGCCACACAGCCCCAAAGCATGATGGAACCTCCACCAAATTTACAGTGGGTAGCAAGTGTTTTTCTTGGAATGCTGTGTTTTTTGACGCCATGCATAACGCCCTTGTATGACCAAACAACTCAATCTTGTTTCATCAGTCCACAGGACCTTCTCCAAAATGAAGCTGGCTTGTCCAAATGTGCTTTTGCAGACCTCAGGTGACCTGTTGTGGGGTGCTTTCAGAAACGGTTTTCTCGCGAGACTCTCCCAACAGCTTCTCCTGTGCAAAGTGTGCTGTATTGTTGACCGATGCACAGGACACCATCTGCAGCAAGATGATGCTGCAGCTCTGGAGGTGGTCTGTGGATTGTCCTGACTGTTCTCACCATTCTTCCTCTGCCTTTCTGATATTTCTTGGCCTGCCACTTCTGGGCTAACAAGAACGTCCCTGTGGTCTTCCACCTACTATGTTCCTCACAGTGGAAACTGACAGGTTAAATCTCTGAGACAACTTTGTATCCTCCCTTGAACAACTATGTTGAACAATCGTTCAGATCATTTGAGAGTCTTTTGAGGAGCCCATGATGCCACGCTCAGAGGAGATCAAATAGGAGAACAACGCAATTGGCCACCTAGATACCTTCTCATGATTGGATACACCTGGCTATGAGATAGAAAGCTAGTGAGGTTAGAAAGCCAGTTATGTGCTCAGTAAGTCAGTAGATAGATAGTTAGGAGATAGATAGATAGAAAGATAGGGTACAAATCACCGATCAAATTTGGTTTAAGATATGCACATTTTCTGTTAGTACAATAAACCCATTCAATCCGATAGATATACTGGTCCATCAGTTATTAGATATATCAGATTGATATGGCTGATGAGACACCCAAATAGATAGATAGAAATGATTAAGATAAATAGGGGTGCCCAAACTTTTTCATATGACTGTAGATAGAGATATGGGATAGATAGATAGATAGTATATGAGATAGATAGAAGATATATATGAGATAGATAGATAGATATGAGATAGATATGAGATAGATAGATAGATAGATACATAGAAGATATATGAGATAGATAGATAGAGATATGAGATAGATAGATATGGGATAGATAGATAGATAGATAGATAGATAGATAGAGATAGGTAGATATGAGATAGATAGATATGAGATAGATAGATAGATAGATAGAAGATATATATGAGATAGATAGATAGAGATATGCGATAGATAGATATGGGATAGATAGATAGATAGATAGATATGAGATAGATAGATAGATGATAGAGATGAGATAGATAGATAGATAGATAGATAGATAGAAGATATATATGAGATAGATAGATAGAGATATGCGATAGATAGATAATACTGTAGATATATATATTATTTTCACAGCTATATCACTGATAGTATTTTGTTACCTATATACTCACATGATATACAGTATATACAGGGATCTCATCCCCACCTATAAACCTGCTAATCCTCCAGACTTCCTGTCCTGTCCCCTCCTTCTAGTCTCCCCTGTACCCCACCACTGCAGGCACCTTCCTTTGGGTGGGGGTCTCCATTCTTCTGATTTCTGGGACCCTCACCTAAAGTGGGATAAGCCCCCCATGCCATCTAGTTGGCCCAATATGGGGGTATGGGGAGATCGGTCAGGCAGCTCCTGTAGCTTATACACGTTGTTACTCCCATCATCTCCCACTACTCCCCCAGCCAGCAGCCATCCCCCCACCCTCCTGGCTCTCAGCACACTAGGGGCCACACTGTCCCCCAGCTGTGCAGGGCAGGGGCTGCGGTCAGCCTGTGGCTGGGCTGTGTGTGCGCCATCGTGTGGGTGTGGTGCGCCTGTCTGTGCGCACTCTCCAGCGCAGGAGCAAGCACAAGACACTCAGCAGCCAGGCAGGCAGGCAGCAGCAGGCAGGCAGCAGGCAGCACAGGACACAGCAGCATGGCTTCATCTCAAGGGAAGAGCGACCTGCAGTTTGCAGAATGGATGGCAAATCTGCCCGAGAGGATCCACAGGGTGCCCCTCACAAGTTTAGCCATCCCAGGTAGGTACTGCCTCCCTACACACAACTTTATCCCATCCAGCTGCAGGGCACCTGGCTCCTGGGAGCTTTGCGCTAACTGCCGAATACCCATCCATGTAAATGAGGCTCTAACACAGATGCGTTAATGTAGCGTTTTATTTGTATTTCAGCCAGTGTAATGCAATATCAGATCTATAGATAGAGACACGTGGTGGGAGCTCTGTGCACTAACAGGTGGCATGTATATAGCCTCCAGTCTTAAAGGGGAAGGAATGTGAACCTATAGAAATATTGAACCTATAGAGACCCTACTAAATCCTTCCACTGCTGGATGGAAATATCACTGGAGGGTCTCACCAGACCTATAAGAGATGAAGATGAGGAGGGGGTACATATTGTTCTGGAGGACCTGCCACTTACCCCACTGAAGGACACCGCAGACAGAATTTAGGTAAAGGATCCCTTTAAGAGCACTGGGTGCTTTGTCCTTTGCTGTAGGGTGTCACACTAAGGGTTAAACATTGAAATGTTATGTTTTGCTACATTGTATCTTTATATAACAATCTCGTGTGTGAACAGTGCCATATATGTGCCCACTGCACCTGGTGCCATCCTATGGGGCACTATGACACTGCTCCAGGTCCTGGAATGAACGGTTTAAGGTTAAGGTTGTATTTTGCTACAATGTGTCTGCGGAGGAGTAACATTGTATCTTTATATTACATTACACATAACGGATCACAAGCGTAATATCAGCTCTGCTTACAAAACACGTGTGTGAACAGTGCCCTATAGGTACCAACCCCCCCAGTGTTATCCTATAGAGCACTATGAGGCTGCACCAGCCCCTGGATGAAGGAGATGAAGGGTTTGATGTAGGGTGTTACACTAAGGGTTAAATATAGGTACCACCCCCCCCCCCCCACACACACACACACACTATTATCCTATAGAGCACTATGAGGTTTCTCTGGTCCCTGGACGAAGGATTTGATGTGGGGTGTTAAACTAAGGGTTAAATATTTGAATGTTGTATTTTGCTACAATGTATCTGCGGAGGAGTAACATTGTATCTTTATATTATATTACACATAACGGATCATAACCGTAATATAAGCTCTCCTTACACGTGTGTGAACAGTGCCCTATCTGTACCCCCCCGCACCTGGCGCTATCCTATGGAGCGCTACCAGGCTGCTCCCCATCACACGGCCCCTGGATCATTAATATTCTCCTCCAGTCTCTGCTCTATGGAAGTTTCATCCAGCAAAATGTAAGGTTGCGGTACAGGAGACGAGGCTGCGGCTCTTAGATCAGGTCAGCCTGGGGGACAGATAGCAGGCAGTGGGGCTGCGCCGGGGGGCATTGACTCCACCAGGGGGTAGAAAATGGTGCATAATGTGTACAGGGAGCAGGGGACGGCCTGAGAATTAATTAGATGTGAATCTATGGCCTGGAGAGGCTTTAACCCTTCACAGGACGCAGGGGATTGCTGACTAATTTGTAGGGAAGCGAAGGTTAACAGGGATTAGTCGCCATTGTCTCGATGGATAACTAGTCAGTGACTATTGATTGGGATGTAATGGGTTTTTAATGTGTGTGTGTTTTAACACATACATTATACATGGCGGGGAGGGGGGTTACTTTTAGGTAGGTTTTATTATATCGCCTTTGTATAAGGTTTCTTATAGGGTTATAATGCACCTCGGGGCTCCTATCTATGCCCTATTCTTCTCTTTTATTACAACTCTATATTTGCCCTATTATTGTAGCAGTTTTCTCACCTCCATTTCTATAAAATAAATGTAACCCGAAAAAGGCTGAGTTTGCATTAGGGACATGTGGGCTGTCATGTGGCCGTGCCCAGCTAAGTGAATGAGTGCCTTGTGTACTGATTAGACTGTGGGTGGAGGGAGGAGGAGTGGGCACTCCAGCGGGGGAAGTGTCTGTGTATACATGTATGGTGACCGGGTGACCAGAAGCCAGGGAGGAAGAACAGCTCTGGAGCACAAAGTGTTACTCCAAGTGGACTGTATAGATCAGGCTCTCTCCTGTGCCCATGGAAATACTATTATACTATTAGACTGCTGCTTAATATTATTATACTATTAGACTGCTGCTTAATATTATTATACTATTAGACTGCTGCTTAATATTATTATACTATTAGACTGCTGCTTAATATTATTATACTATTAGACTGCTGCTTAATATTATTATACTATTAGACTGCTGCTTAATATTATTATACTATTAAACTGCTGCTTTATACTATTAGACTGTTAGACTGCTGCTTTATACTATTAGACTGCTGCTTTATACTATTAGACTGTTAGATTCTGCTTTATACTATTATACTATTAGACTACTACTTTTTACTATTAGACTGCTATTTTATACGATTAGACTGTTAGACTGCTTCTTTATACCATTATACTATTAGACTGCTGCTTTATGCTATTATACTATTAGACTGCTACTGTATACTATTATACTATTAGACTGCTGGTTTATGCTATTATACTATTAGATTGCTGCTTTATAGTATAATACTGCCACTTTATACTATTAGACGGCTGCTTTATACTATTATACTATTAGACTGCCACTTTATACTATTAGACTGCTACTGTATACTATTATACTATTAGACTGCTGCTTTATGCTATTATACTATTAGACTGCTGCTTTATACTATTATACTGCCACTTTATACTATTAGACTGCTGCTTTATACTATTATACTATTAGACTGCCACTTTATACTATTAGACTGCTGCTTTATACTATTATAACATAAAATCCTCAATATTACATTTATTTTTTCCTGTTGTGTTTGCTCTGGTCGCCCCAGGCAATGACAGTGATGCCACCTGCCAGTATCCTGCATGCCACTACTTTTCACCTACAAAATACTACAAAAGACTTAAAGAGGACCTTCCATCACCTCCACCAGCTCCATCTCTTTACTCCCTTCAATAGCCGCCTCTCTACTGATTTTGGCGCAGTAAGAATTTTTTCTCTAGCTCCCACGGATCCTGAGCAATCGTACTTTTAGTTTTAGGCTTTCTACTGTTAGGTGGGCGGTCCCAGGCAGAAGCAGGTGGTCTGAGACCGCCCAACTGACTGTAGAGAGCCTAATTAGCATATCAAGTGCTCAAAGTAACAGCGCGATTGCTCAGGGACAGAGGGAGCTAGAGAAAAAATTCCAACTATGCCAAAATCAGTGGATCGGCGCCTATTGAAGGATGCAAAGAGATAGAGATGGTGAAAGGTCCTCTTTAACCCCTTAGTGGCCGGCCTGATTTAGGACTTTATGACCAAACCATTTTTTGCGTTTTTCTGTCATCACTTACCAAACCCTATAACTTTTTTTAGTTTTCCTTTAATGTAACTGTATGAGGACTTATTTTTTGTGGGACAAGTTGCAGTGTTCGATGACTCTGTTATGGGGTAGATATACCATATAACATAAATTTTGTGCCATTCACTGTGTGGCTTAAATAACCTGATAAATTTAGTTTCCAAGACCCATAACTTAATTTTTTTTTTTTTTTTTTAACGGAATTGTGTAAGGGATTATTTTTTGCGGGAAGACCTTTTGTTTTTTATGGATGCCATTTTCAGGAACATAGGGTTTTTGATCACTTTTTATAGTGTACCATAAAATGGCAATTCTGGCTTCTGTTTTCTACGCCATTAAGCTTGTGGGTAAAATAACATTACACTTGTATGTATGTAGGTTTTTATTATTTATTAAACATTTTGGGATGAGGAGATTAATTTGTTTTTTTTTGACAGTGTTTTTTGTTTTTTTTTAAACTTTATTTAATTTTTGTAATACTATTTTTTGTCCCCCTATGGGGCTTCAATTTGCAATCTTCTGATCTGTTTTATAATGCATTGCACTACCTATGAAGTGCAATGCATTATCATGCCTGTCATTTTATGAAAAATTAGGCCTCTGGCAGGGCCTAATTGGATTATACATAGGCAGCCCTAGAGGCCTTCTTTAGGCCCCCAGCTTCCATGTAAGTGCATCAGTCCCATTTGATCTTGTTTGCAGGGGTTCTGATGCCTATAGGAGGGAACCCCCTCAATCCAAAACTGTTTAGGAGCTGGCAGGGCCTAATTGGATTATACATAAGCAGTCCTAGAGACCTTGTTTAGGCCCCCAGCTGCCATGTAAGTGCAATAGTCCCATGTGATCTTGTTTGGAGGGGTTCTGATGCCTACAGGAGGGAATCCCCTCAATCCAAAACTCTTTAGAAGCTGCAGTCGCTATTAACAGCAGCATCTAAGGGGATAAATGCCTGGGATCGCTAATCTCAGGCATTAGGTGCAGGTGCCCATGTGGGTGACCTTGTGATGTCCTGTCACAACTGACATAGAAAGTCAACTGCGGTGGAATTATATCTGTTAGTGGCTGACATAGAAAGTCTATACGCTGGTCACTAATGGGTTAAAGGGGTATTCTAGCCCCAAACATTTAGCACCTATTCACTGGATAGGTGATAAATGTCAGATTTTGGGGGTCCAGCCACTAGGACTGCCACAGTCCTCCATTCCCACCCACCCACATAAACATGTCTTGGGTTGCCTATCAAACCTAAGCAGTTATACGATGACTGATAAAACATATATCAACTATCCAGTAGGTAAGTGACATATATTTGTGGGTAAAATACCCCTTTAAAGAGGACCTTTAACCACCTTCACCAACTCCAATTCTTTGCATCGCTCCATAGGTTCCGCTCCATTAATTCTGTTGAAGTTAGAATTTTTTCTGTAGCCCCCACCATTCCTGAGCAATCCTTTCTTAGTTTCAACACCCAATGTTCAAATTAATCTGCCTACTGTCAGGTGGGCGGTCCTAGATTATCTTCTCCAACCCGACCCCGCCCACCCTACAGTAGAAAGCCTTATTATTGGGTAACTGCACTGATCGCTCAGGAACGGTGAGGGCTATACTGTGCCGAATTCAGTGGAACAGCCCCTAGCTCCTCTTTAATTGATGCAATATGGCTGCTTAAAGGGATTGTCCACTTTGGGAAGTCATAACAATAAATGGACTCCCAGTGATTAGCCGTAATTTGTGGTTGATCCGTAGCAAGTTGATCCCTAGTGTTCAGTTTACCTACAGCGCCACTGCAGGAGGAATAAAGCATTGCACTGCTCCCATTAAAATCAATGGACAGTCTATATGATCCATAGAAAGACTGGGTCCTCCAAAGATAAAAAAGAGTATCTCTGGAGGACCCAACATCTTTGTATTGACTTCGGGATAATAAGGATAATAATAATTAGCTCGTAATTTCCTAAGAGGTTGTTTACATTGGGTTTTCTCCACCAGACATCCCCTTTAAGATAATTTATTACTATTGCCTCATCCAGTTCGTAGAGCAGGTGGCGGCACGGGCCGATACTGACAGAGGGTATTATTGTCGTTGTGTGTCTTGGCATCTGCTATGGAACTATAGGACATTGCCAGGGACAACGGGAGCCGACACCGCACAGACCCTGCCGAGGGAGCTGCAAAATGTAACATATTGGGGAATTTATTGTAGGATATCGCAAGCTGCATTGTATATATGTCTGCCGTATACTATACAGGTCCAGGACCTCACGTTGTACTAAAAATAAACAATAATCGGGCCGATTTCCCAAAAATGCTAATTTGTCTGTAACTTTCTCTTCCTTTTTGATCCACATTATATACAATGTCATTTTTTATTATTATTTTGATATTTTTGCTATTTATTTGGCGTCGGCGCCAGATGTATGTAATAAGGAAAGAAAAGCGGAGGATGCCAGGCAGCGTAATGTATTCCTTTTATTTTATTCCTGTATTCACGGAAGGATAATTGCTGTTTATTAAATATATGGTAATAAGCCTGATAAGCGCCGAGCCTGAAATTACCGCCAACAGCTGGAAGGTGCAGCTGCGGATTTATTTATTTGCTGTAATGTTTTTTTTACAGAATAAGATGCAGATTTGTTTCTGGCTCCATCTTACATGGAAACCTATTATTCCATGTGTCACTGACAGCTGAGCGACTGCGGAATATTCTGTGGACATTTTTAATCAGATAGGGAAAAAAATAGTGAAATGTGTCGAGGAGGAGAGATGGGAAAGTTTTGGGAAATTAGTGGAAGGTTTTGGTGAGTTTTACCCCTAAAAAACCTTGTGTATCATTGGCGTAGATTTCAGGTATTACTCATGGCAGCTTTCTGGCGTGAGTTTTAGTACATTTGTCCCATTCTGGCCTACCGTGGTCTCCACCCTACTCTGCCCAGTTTCATAAAAAGTGGAGAGCTAACAAGTCACTGGTCCATGGCTAGTTCGGCATCTCCCTGCCTGAGTCCTGGTTATGTGCCAAATTCTCAGCTTTAGCGTGTAAACAGGAACGACCCCATTCACTGACAGCAACAGAGAGAGGAATAGAAACATGAAGTATCTTAGAGAGTGCCATACCCATCATTGCATAGAGCCTTCAGGTATGACTGTGTGGTGAAAGGTTCCTTAAGAGCCACCGTAGCAGATCCGTCACAAATCACAGACTAAATACAGAGATGTCAGCTCACCCTGGTTTGCAGGGAGTCTCCCAATTTCGGCGCACCCTCATACCGTCACCCTATCGGTTACACTATTCACCAAAGGTCCTGGCAATTATTACTTAGATAACAGTAGAGACAGTCTGTGACCAAAGAGACGGCAGCCACAAGAGGAGCGAGGACAAGTGTAGGCAGTAAGAGATAAGAGGGGGTTTATATAGAAGTTAGTGAACCCGTGCCTGCTGTACAAGGGGTTAATACAATGTATAGGAGGAATGCAGTGAAGATAGTATACAGGGGATAATACAATATATATGGAGACACATAGGGTTAATACAATATCTTTAATGATACACAGAATAATAGAATATATAGGGAGACACAGGGGTTAATACAATATATATGGATAGACAGAGGTTAATACAATATATAGGGATAAAGGGGACAGTACAATATATAATATAGGGGTTAGTACAATCTATAGGGATACACAGGGGTTAATACAATCTATAGGGAGACACAGGGGTTAATACAATATATGGAGACACAGGGGTTAATACAATCTATAGGGAGACACAGGGGTTAATACAATGTATATGGAGACACAGGGGTTAATACAATATATACGGAGACACAGGGGTTAATACAATATATACGGATACATAGGGGTTAATACAATCTATAGGGAGATACAGGGGTTAATACAATGTATAGGGATACACAGGGGTTAATACAATATATAGGGATACATAGGGGTTAATACAATCTATAGGGAGATACAGGGGTTAATACAATGTATAGGGAGACACAGGGGTTAATACAATCTATAGGAATACACAGGCGATAATACAATGTATAGGGAGACACAGGGGTTAATACAATATATAGGAATACACAGGGGTTAATACAATATATAGGGAGATACAGGGGTTAATACAATCTATAGGGAGACACAGGGGTTAATACAATGTATATGAAGACACAGGGGTTAATACAATATATAGGAATACACAGGGGTTAATACAATATATAGGAATACACAGGGGTTAATACAATCTATAGGGATACACAGGGGTTAATACAATCTATAGGGAGACACAGGGGTTAATACAATATATGGAGACACAGGGGTTAATACAATCTATAGGGAGATACAGGGGTTAATACAATCTATAGGGAGACACAGGGGTTAAAACAATCTATAGGCATACACAGGGGATAATACAATGTATAGGGAGACACAGGGGTTAATACAATGTATATGAAGACACAGGGGTTAATACAATATATAGGAATACACAGGGGTTAATACAATATATAGGGAGATACAGGGGTTAATACAATCTATAGGGAGACACAGGGGTTAAAACAATCTATAGGCATACACAGGGGATAATACAATGTATAGGGAGACACAGGGGTTAATACAATGTATATGAAGACACACGGGTTAATACAATATATAGGAATACACAGGGGTTAATACAATCTATAGGGCGATACAGGGGTTAATACAATGTATAGGGATACACAGGGGTTAATGCAATATATATGGAGACACAGGGGTTAATACAATATATAGAGAGACACAAGGGTTAATACAATCTATAGGGAGACACAAGGGTTAATATAATTTTTAGGATTTGTCCAGGAAGGAGATTTTTTCATTTCGGTGTGGATTTCTTTAGATATGTGATTCCGGGATTGATGTTTTTGCCTTTGGCCACTCCCTTTTATATTAACCACGCCCCTTATACAGGCCACCACTTTTGGCTGTCACCAGTTGTCACTCTATAACATGATCTACCCCTGTAAATTCTGTGTTCTATTATCCATCCAGCTGACGGGCGCCATATTGGAAAGCTGGCGGATCCCATTATAGTCAGCAGGATCTCTTTATGTGCCCCAATAATAGCCTAAAGCTTCAGTCATTGCCCCCAGTGCCGGTCTAGTAGCCCCCGGTAATATCTGTGACTTCAGATGGATCGGTCCATCTTCTGCTCCTCTTTTGTGCTCAGTAACCTTGTTGTTTTCGCCGTCGCCGCCGCTCCCGCTTGCTCAGAGAGTGCGCAGGGATGAAAGGAGTGAATGGAGCGCAATATGTATCTCTTTCATGCAATATCACGCAGGATTCCTCTTACAAGTGGAAATTGTACATTGGCATTCTGCCTGTATTTCTTGCTAATTTCGGAATTGATAACGGTAATGTTTAATGGATTGGCTTGTACCGATCCCGCCAGACAGAATCGCTGCCATTCACCGCTTAATGAGCTTTTCTTATCCCTCTCCGAAAAAGAAATGAAAAAAGAAAAAAAAAAGAATTTCAATTAGTAACAAAACAGAGAATGTCATTATGGCGATTAACCCCGTGTGAGCCTCCCTGCTATGGATCACGTGGTCCTGACCCCATTTCCACTGACGACCCCATCTATATGTCAGAGTAGAGCGCTGGCGGACGCCCTCCCTGCACACAGACCTCTGCACAGGTCACCGAGCATGCCCACAACACTCTCCCGTAGAAGCTATCTATGGGCCATGTGGCTGCTGTAAAGCAAACCTCTAGATCCGGAGTTCTGGCAACATGGCCGCCCTCATGATCACAGGCCGAAAATAGAATTGAGAAAAATTTTGAATCAGGAAGTAAAAATAAATTAGAAATAAGGATATGTGTCAGTATCTGGTTTAAAAAAAACCTAAGTGACATTCCCTTTAAGGGCAACGTTTCCAAAAGGAAATTTCTGCCCACTCTTAGAATCTGGGCTGGGATCCCGTTCCCGCCTACGGGAGTCCTTGTAGTATTTGGTTTCCCTTGTTCTGTTTTGTTGGTTGGAGTCTTTATCGCTGCTGTCTCATGCTGACCATAATACCAGGGGAGTAAATGTGGCAGCTGCCATGGGGCCCTACAAGTTAGGGGGCCCACACCACTCCAATATGGGTAAAGGGAGAGTGGAAAAATCAGTCACAGGCCAAGGAAGAACACTGAGAGTAGTGAACTCTCTACTGAGGGGGTCATGATGGAGAGGGGCTTCTATGTTTTGCTATGGGCCCCATAGATACCTGTTACACCTGTGCCCATTTTTTGCCACTAATTTCAGCCAATTAAAGGGGCTGTATCAACTAGGATAGGGGATAACTTCATGGTTGGTAAGGGTGCGACTGCTCAGACCACCGCCAATCCCATGAAGAGCGTCTGGTCCCCCTATCCCGATGGTGCGGCTATCTCTGGTGCTCCCATACAGGGGGCATAGTTCATAGCGGCAGGGGGCATAGTTCGCAGAAGTAGGGGGCATAGTTCGTAACGGCAGGGGGCATAGTTCGGAGAAGTAGGGGGCATAGTTCGGAGATGTAGGGGGCATAGTTCGTAACGGCAGGGGGCATAGTTCGCAGAAGTAGGGGGCATAGTTCGTAACGGCAGGGGGCATAGTTCAGAGAAGTAGGGGGCATAGTTCGGAGAAGTAGGGGGCATAGTTCGTAACGGCAGGGGGCATAGTTCGGAGAAGTAGGGGGCATAGTTCGTAACGGCAGGGGGCATAGTTCGGCCTGCTTCGCCATCAGGGGATAAGTTATAAAATTGGTACAACCCCTTTAATGTTACCTCATATCATAGGTGTTTCCAGTTTTAAGAAGAGTAAATAAATCTCCATGTAACCAAGAAATTCTAGAACATTCTAATAGACTTTCTGTTTCTATTCTTAACCATGTACAAGATCTCTGCTTGTTGTCAGTGACTGCAAAGCCTCTTGTTTCCATTCAGAGGCAGTAACCCTGCTATAGCCCTGCCCAATTACATGTCTATCTCTGTTGCCCCCGCCCACTCTCACACACAGCCCGGGACAGAAAATGTAAGATGATCTCCCTCCCCCTCCCCTCTGACAACGCAATCCTCTCCCTTCTCCCTGGATTTTATGATATCTGAGGATGATTGTGAACATTTATAGAGAACCTGTAGACAGGTGAAGGTAAAGCTGAGTGACAACTCAGTGGCGCCTCCTGGTGGGTGGTCATATTTACTGTCATCCAGTTAAATCCAGATGTGGATATAGCTAGTTAATGGTTGTATATTTGCCTGTATGTAGACACACATTCCACGGCTCCGTGTCGGCCGCGGTCTCTCGGGTCTTGTCATTGTTATACGGTTTATTACCATTTTATTCCATGTAGAGCAGCCGAGTCTGGAAGACGGAGGAAATTACAAATCTAAATTCTCATATCAGATACCAGTCAGGATGTAACATTTAGGGAGGAATTTGCTATCAGAACATAGATATTATCTCTCCTGAAATGAATTGGTATATATACTGTATATTGTGAGGCAGCTATACCCATCACGTCATTGGAGAAGCCTCTGATCTGATATCCTGCTCTGTATTCCTTGTAGCCAGCGAGACACAAGACGTCTACAGCCAAACCTCTAAGAGACGTCAGTGCCGAGGTCTACAAGAAACGGGAGCTAGATATGTTGTGTGTTAGTGTCACCAGAACCAGCATATCACCCCAGCCCTGCAGATAGATAGGTTACTGTCACCAGAACCAGCATATCACCCCAGCCCTGCAGATAGATAGGTTAGTGTCACCAGAACCCGCATATCACCCCAGCCCTGCAGATAGATAGGTTAGTGTCACCAGACCCCAGCAAATCACCCCACCCCGCCAGAAAGAAAGGTTGGGGCCCCCAGAACCAGCATACCACCCCCCCCCGGCGGAGGGAAGGGTTGGGGCCCCCAAAACCAGCAAATCCACCTCAGCCCTGCAGATAGATAGGTTAGTGTCACCAGAATATCACACCAGCCCTGCAGATAGATAGGTTAGTGTCACCAGAAACAGCATATCACCCCAGCCCTGCAGGTAGATAGGTTAGTGTCACCAGAATATCACACCAGCCCTGCAGATAGATAGGTTAGTGTCACCAGAAACAGCATATCACCCCAGCCCTGCAGATAGATAGGTTATGGTCACCAGAACCAGAATATCACACCAGTCCTGCGGATAGATAGGTTATGGTCACCAGAAACAGAATATCACACCAGCCCTGCAGATAGATAGGTTAGGGTCGCCAGAACCAGCATATCACCCCAGCCTTGCAGATAGATAGGTTAGTGTCACCAGAATATCACACCAGCCCTGCAGATAGATAGGTTAGTGTCACCAGAAACAGCATATCACTCCAGCCCTGCAGGTAGATAGGTTAGTGTCACCAGAATATCACACCAGCCCTGCAGATAGATAGGTTAGTGTCACCAGAACCAGCATATCACCCCAGCCCTGCAGGTAGATAGGTTATGGTCACCAGAAACAGAATATCACACCAGCCCTGCAGATAGATAGGTTAGGGTCACCAGAAACAGCATATCACCCCAGCCCTGCAGATAGATAGGTTATGGTCACCAGAACCAGAATATCACACCAGTCCTGCGGATAGATAGGTTATGGTCACCAGAAACAGAATATCACACCAGCCCTGCAGATAGATAGGTTAGGGTCGCCAGAACCAGCATATCACCCCAGCCTTGCAGATAGATAGGTTAGTGTCACCAGACCCCAGTATATCACACCAACACTGCAGATAGATAGGTTAGTATCATCAGAACCAGCATGTCACCCCAGCCCTGCAGATAGATAGGTTAGTGTCACCAGAACCAGCATATCACCCCAGCCCTGCAGATAGATAGGTTAGTGTCACCAGAACTAGCATATCACCCCAGTCCTGCAGATAGATAGGTTAGTGTCGCCAGACCCAGCATATCACCCCAGCCCTGCAGATAGATAGGTTAGTGTCACCAGACCTAGCATATCACCCCAGCCCTGCAAATATATAGGTTAGTGTCACCAGAGCCAGCATATCACTCCAGCCCTGCAAATAGATAGGTTAGTGTCGCCGGACCCAGCATATCTCCCCAGCCTTGCAGATAGATAGGTTAGTGTCACCAGAGCCAGTATATCACTCCAGCCCTGCAGATAGATAGGTTAGTGTCGCCAGAACCATCATATCACCCCAGCCCTGCAGATAGATAGGTTAGTGTCACCAGAACTAGCATATCACCCCAGCCCTGCAGATAGATAAGTTAGTGTCCCCAGAACTAGCATATCACCCCAGCCCTGCAGGTAGATAGGTTAGTGTCGCCAGAAACCAGCATATCACCTCAGCCCTGCAGATAGATAGGTTATGGTCACCAGAACCAGCATATCACCCCAGCCCTGCAGATAGATAGGTTAGTGTCACTAGAATATCACACCAGCCCTGCAGATAGATAGGTTAGTGTCACCAGAACCAGCATATCACCCCAGCCCTGCAGGTAGATAGGTTAGTGTCGCCAGAACCAGCATATCACCCCAGCCCTGCAGATAGATAGGTTAGTGTTACCAGAACCAGCATATCACCCCATCCCCGCAGATAGATAGGTTAGTGTCCCCAGAACCAGCATATCACCCCAGCCCTGCAGATAGATAAGTTAGTGTCGCCAGAACTAGCATATCACCCCAGTCCTGCAGATAGATAGCTTAGTGTCGCCAGACCCAGCATATCACCCCAGCTCTGCAGATAGATAGGTTAGTGTCACCAGAGCCAGCATATCACTCCAGCCCTGCAGATAGATAGGTCAGTGTTGCCAGACCCAGCATTATCACCCCAGCCCTGCAGATAGATAGGTTAGTGTCACCAGAACTAGCATATCACCCCAGCCCTGCAGATAGATAGGTTAGTGTCCCCAGAACTAGCATATCACCCCAGCCCTGAAGGTAGATAGGTTAGTGTCGCCAGAAACCAGCATATCACCCCAGCCCTGCAGATAGATAGGTTATGGTCACCAGAACCAGAATATCACCCCAGCCCTGCAGATAGATAGGTTAGTGTCACCAGAATATCACACCAGCCCTGCAGATAGATAGGTTAGTGTCACCAGAACCAGCATATCACCCCAGCCCTGCAGATAGATAGGTTAGTGTCGCCAGAACCAGCATATCACCCCAGCCCTGCAGATAGATAGGTTAGTGTTACCAGAACCAGCATATCACCACATCCCTGCAGATAGATAGGTTAGTGTCCCCAGAACCAGCATATCACCCCAGCCCTGCAGATAGATAGGTTAGTGTCGCCAGAACCAGTATATCATCTCAGCCGTGCAGATAGATAGGTTAGTGTCACCAGAACCAGTATATCACCTCAGCCCTGCAGATAGATAGGGTATGGTCACCAGAAACAGAATATCACACCATCCCTGCAGATAGATAGGTTAGTGTCACCAGAACCAGCATATCATCCCAGCCCTGCAGATAGATAGGTTAGTGTCACCAGAACCAGCATATCACCCCAGCCCTGCAGATAGATAAGTTAGTGTCCCTAGAACTAGCATATCACCCCAGCCCTGCAGATAGATAGGTTAGTGTCCCCAGAACTAGCATATCACCCCAGCCCTGAAGGTAGATAGGTTAGTGTCGCCAGAAACCAGCATATCACCCCAGCCCTGCAGATAGATAGGTTATGGTCACCAGAACCAGAATATCACCCCAGCCCTGCAGATAGATAGGTTAGTGTCCACCAGAATATCACACCAGCCCTGCAGATAGATAGGTTAGTGTCACCAGAACCAGCATATCACCCCAGCCCTGCAGATAGATAGGTTAGTGTCGCCAGAACCAGCATATCACCCCAGCCCTGCAGATAGATAGGTTAGTGTTACCAGAACCAGCATATCACCACATCCCTGCAGATAGATAGGTTAGTGTCCCCAGAACCAGCATATCACCCCAGCCCTGCAGATAGATAGGTTAGTGTCGCCAGAACCAGTATATCATCTCAGCCGTGCAGATAGATAGGTTAGTGTCACCAGAACCAGTATATCACCTCAGCCCTGCAGATAGATAGGGTATGGTCACCAGAAACAGAATATCACACCATCCCTGCAGATAGATAGGTTAGTGTCACCAGAACCAGCATATCATCCCAGCCCTGCAGATAGATAGGTTAGTGTCACCAGAACCAGCATATCACCCCAGCCCTGCAGATAGATAGGTTAGTGTCCCTAGAACTAGCATATCACCCCAGCCCTGCAGATAGATAGGTTAGTGTCCCCAGAACTAGCATATCACCCCAGCCCTGAAGGTAGATAGGTTAGTGTCGCCAGAACTAGCATATCACCCCAGCCCTGCAGGTAGATAGGTTAGCGTCACCAGAAACCAGCATATCACCCCAGTCCTGCAGATAGCTAGGTTAGTGTCCCCAGAACCAGCATATCACCCCAGCCCTGCAGATAGATAGGTTAGTGTCACCAGAACCAGCATATCACCCCAGCCCTGCAGATAGATAGGTTATTGTCACCAGAAACAGAATATCACACCAGCCCTGCAGATAGATAGGTTAGTGTCACCAGAACCAGCATATCACCCCAGCCCTGCAGATAGATAGGTTAGTGTCACCAGAATCAGCATATCACCCCAGCCCTGCAGGTAGATAGGTTAGTGTCTCCAGAACTAGCATATCACCCCAGCCCTGCAGATAGATAGGTTAGTGTCCCCAGAACTAGCATATCACCCCAGCCCTGCAGATAGATAGGTTAGTGTCACCAGAACCACCATATCACCTCAGCCCTGCAGGTAGATAGGTTAGTGTCGCCAGAAACCATCATATCACCCCAGCCCTGCAGATAGATAGGTTAGTGTCACCAGAACCAGCATATCATCCCAGCCCTGCAGATAGATAGGTTAGTGTCACCAGAACCAGCATATCACCCCAGCCCTGCAGATAGATAGGTTAGTGTCCCTAGAACTAGCATATCACCCCAGCCCTGCAGATAGATAGGTTAGTGTCCCCAGAACTAGCATATCACCCCAGCCCTGAAGGTAGATAGGTTAGTGTCGCCAGAAACCAGCATATCACCCCAGCCCTGCAGATAGATAGGTTATGGTCACCAGAACAAGAATATCACCCCAGCCCTGCAGATAGATAGGTTAGTGTCACCAGAATATCACACCAGCCCTGCAGATAGATAGGTTATTGTCACCAGAACCAGCATATCACCCCAGCCCTGCAGATAGATAGGTTAGTGTCACCAGACCCCAGCATATCACCCCAGCCCTGCAAATAGATAGGTTAGTGTCATCAGAACCAGCATATCACCCCATCCCTGCAGATAGGTTAGTGTCCCCAGAACCAGCATATCACCCCAGCCTTGCAGATAGATAGGTTAGTGTCACCAGAACTAGCATATCACCCCAGCCCTGCAGGTAGATAGGTTTGTGTCCCAAGAACTAGCATATCACCCCAGCCCTGCAGGTAGATAGGTTAGTGTCGCCAGAACCAGTATATCACCCCAGCCCTGCAGATAGGTTAGTGTCACCAGAACCAGTATATCACCCCAGCCCTGCAGATTGATAGGTTAGTGTCCCCAGAACCAGCATATCACCCCAGCCCTGCAGATAGATAGGTTAATGTCACCAGACCCAGTATATCACCCCAGCCCTGCAGATAGATAGGTTAGTGTCACCAGAACCAGCATATCACCCCAGCCCTGCAGATAGATAGGTTAGTGTCACCAGAATCAGCATATCACCCCAGCCCTGCAGGTAGATAGGTTAGTGTCTCCAGAACTAGCATATCACCCCAGCCCTGCAGATAGATAGGTTAGTGTCCCCAGAACTAGCATATCACCCCAGCCCTGCAGATAGATAGGTTAGTGTCACCAGAACCACCATATCACCCCAGCCCTGCAGGTAGATAGGTTAGTGTCGCCAGAAACCATCATATCACCCCAGCCCTGCAGATAGATAGGTTAGTGTCACCAGAACCAGCATATCATCCCAGCCCTGCAGATAGATAGGTTAGTGTCACCAGAACCAGCATATCACCCCAGCCCTGCAGATAGATAGGTTAGTGTCCCTAGAACTAGCATATCACCCCAGCCCTGCAGATAGATAGGTTAGTGTCCCCAGAACTAGCATATCACCCCAGCCCTGAAGGTAGATAGGTTAGTGTCGCCAGAAACCAGCATATCACCCCAGCCCTGCAGATAGATAGGTTATGGTCACCAGAACAAGAATATCACCCCAGCCCTGCAGATAGATAGGTTAGTGTCACCAGAATATCACACCAGCCCTGCAGATAGATAGGTTATTGTCACCAGAACCAGCATATCACCCCAGCCCTGCAGATAGATAGGTTAGTGTCGCCAGAACCAGCATATCACCCCAGCCCTGCAGATAGATAGGTTAGTGTCACCAGAACCAGCATATCACCCCAGCCCTGCAGATAGATAGGTTAGTGTCGCCAGAATCAGTATATCATCTCAGCCGTGCAGATAGATAGGTTAGTGTCACCAGGACCAGTATATCACCTCAGCCCTACAGATAGATAGGGTATGGTCACCAGAAACAGAATATCACACCAGCCCTGCAGGTAGATAGGTTAGTGTCACCAGAACCATCATATCACCCCAGCCCTGCAGATAGATAGGTTAGTGTCACCAGAACTAGCATATCACCCCAGCCCTGCAGATAGATAGGTTAGTGTCCCCAGAACCAGCATATCACCCCAGCCCTGAAGATAGATAGGTTAGTGTCACCAGAACCAGCATATCACCCCAGCCCTGCAGATAGGTTATGGTCACCAGAAACAGAATATCACACCAGCCCTGCAGATAGGTTAGTGTCACCAGAACCAGCATATCATCCCAGCCCTGCAGATAGATAGGTTAGTGTCACCAGACCCCAGCATATCACCCCAGCCCTGCAAATAGATAGGTTAGTGTCATCAGAACCAGCATATCACCCCATCCCTGCAGATAGGTTAGTGTCCCCAGAACCAGCATATCACCCCAGCCTTGCAGATAGATAGGTTAGTGTCACCAGAACTAGCATATCACCCCAGCCCTGCAGGTAGATAGGTTTGTGTCCCAAGAACTAGCATATCACCCCAGCCCTGCAGGTAGATAGGTTAGTGTCGCCAGAACCAGTATATCACCCCAGCCCTGCAGATAGGTTAGTGTCACCAGAACCAGTATATCACCCCAGCCCTGCAGATAGATAGGTTAATGTCACCAGACCCAGTATATCACCCCAGCCCTGCAGATAGATAGTTTAGTGTCACCAGAACCAGCATATCACCCCAGCCCTGCAGATAGATAGGTTAGTGTCACCAGAATCAGCATATCACCCCAGCCCTGCAGGTAGATAGGTTAGTGTCTCCAGAACTAGCATATCACCCCAGCCCTGCAGATAGATAGGTTAGTGTCCCCAGAACTAGCATATCACCCCAGCCCTGCAGATAGATAGGTTAGTGTCACCAGAACCACCATATCACCCCAGCCCTGCAGGTAGATAGGTTAGTGTCGCCAGAAACCATCATATCACCCCAGCCCTGCAGATAGATAGGTTAGTGTCACCAGAACCAGCATATCACCCCAGCCCTGCAGATAGATAGGTTAGTGTCACCAGAACCAGCATATAACCCCAGCCCTGCAGATAGATAGGTTAGTGTCACCAGCACCAGCATATCACCCCAGCCCTGCAGATAGATAGGTTAGTATCCCCAGAACTAGCATATCACCCCAGCCCTGCAGATAGGTTAGTGTCCCCAGAACTAGCATATCACCCCAGCCCTGCAGGTAGATAGGTTTGTGTCGCCAGAAACCATCATATCACCCCAGCCCTGCAGATAGATAGGTTAGTATCCACCAGAAACCATCATATCACCCCAGTCCTGCAGATAAATAGGTTAGTGTGGCCAGACCCAGCATATCACCCCAGCCCTGCAGATAGATAGGTTAGTGTCACCAGAGCCAGCATATCACCCCAGCCCTGCAGATAGATAGGTTAGTGTCACCAGAACTAGCATATCACCCCAGTTCTGCAGATAGATAGGTTAGTGTCGCCAGACCCAGCATATCACCCCAGCCCTGCAGATATATAGGTTAGTGTCACCAGAGCCAGCATATCACTCCAGCCCTGCAGATAGATAGGTCAGTGTCACCAGACCCAGCATATCTCCCCAGCCTTGCAGATAGATAGATTAGTGTCACCAGAGCCAGCATATCACTCCAGCCCTGCAGATAGATAGGTTAGTGTCGCCAGAACCAGCATATCACCCCAGCCCTGCAGATAGATAGGTTAGTGTTACCAGAACCAGCATATCACCCTATCCCTGCAGATAGATAGGTTAGTGTCCCCAGAACCAGCATATCACCCCAGCCCTGCAGATAGATAGGTTAGTGTCGCCAGAACCAGTATATCACCTCAGCCGTGCAGATAGATAGGTTAGTGTCACCAGAACCAGTATATCACCCCAGCCCTGCAGATAGATAGGTTATGGTCACCAGAATCAGAATATCACACCAGCCCTGCAGATAGATAGGTTAGTGTCACCAGAACCAGCATATCACCCCAGCCCTGCAGATAGATAGGTTATGGTCACCAGAAACAGAATATCACACCAGCCCTGCAGATAGATAGGTTAGTGTCACCAGAACCAGCATATCATCCCAGTCCTGCAGATAGATAGGTAAGTGTCGCCAGACCCCAGCATATCACCCCAGCCCTGCAGATAGATATGTTAGTGTCATCAGAACCAGCATATCACCCCATCCCTGCAGATAGATAGGTTAGTGTCCCCAGAACCAGCATATCACCCCAGCCCTGCAGATAGATAGGTTATGGTCACCAGAACCAGAATATCACACCAGTCCTGCAGATAGATAGGTTAGTGTCACCAGAATATCACACTAGCCCTGCAGATAGATAGGTTAGTGTCACCAGAACCAGCATATCACCCCAGCCCTGCAGGTAGATAGGTTAGTGTCACCAGAACCAGTATATCACCCCAGCCCTGCAGATAGATAGGTTAGTGTCACCAGAACCAGTATATCACCCCAGCCCTGCAGATAGATAGGTTAGTGTCCCCAGAACCAGCATATCACAAAAGCCCTGCAGATAGATAGGTTAGTGTCCCCAGAACCAGTATATCACCCCAGCCCTGCAGATAGATAGGTTAGTGTTGCCAGAACCAGCATATCACCCCAGCCCTACAGATAGATAGGTTATGGTCACCAGAAACAGAATATCACACCAGCCCTGCAGATAGATAGGTTAGTGTTACCAGAACCAGCATATCACCCCAGCCCTGCAGGTAGATAGGTTATGGTCACCAGAACCAGAATATCACACCAGTCCTGCGGATAGATAGGTTATGGTCACCAGAAACAGAATATCACACCAGCCCTGCAGATAGGTTAGGGTCACCAGAACCAGCATATCACCCCAGCCCTGCAGATAGATAGGTTAGTATCATCAGAACCAGCATGTCACCCCAGCCCTGCAGATAGATAGGTTAGTGTCAGCAGAACCAGCATATCACCCCAGCCCTGCAGATAGATAGGTTAGTGTCACCAGACCCCAGTATATCACACCAACCCTGCAGGTAGGTTAGTATCATCAGAACCAGCATATCACCCCAGCCCTGTAGATAGATAGGTTAGTGTCACCAGAAACAGCATATCAACCCAGCCCTGAGGATAGATAGGTTAGTGTCACCAGAACCAGCATATCACCCCAGCCCCACAGATAGATAGGTTAGGGTCATCTGAATCAAATGCCTCCAATACCAAGATATTTTTTGTTAATATGCAAATGAGCTCTTTGGAGCAATAGCAGCACCCTCGTTACCATCGTTGCTCCAAATCATTATTATTTGGGCACAATATGGAAGTATTTTGTATATTGTATAGATAAGGGTCATTTGATCACTGTATGGCGGTATTATTTATGTACTTTATAGAATATTTTGAATTATTGTATCTATTTAACACTTTCTAGCCCAGAGTTCTCCTCCACTGCCCGCTGCATATAATTATGCTATTCTGCCGTTTCCTACATTCTAAACAGATGAAGTGACCCCATAACGCATTTTGTCCATAGACCCCTGTAGACTTTTGTCCGGGCAGGGCTTCCAAGTAACATTTTTAGTAGTCACTGTTGGGAATTGGAAAAATCACTGGCACTATATTTAACCCTGTAGTTTCTGTGATATTTCCTTGGGAGGGTTTACAGTAGGAAATTTCTGCTTATGGTTCATTTGTTGGGATCCCCCACCCCATGTAATAGAGATAGTCGATTTCGTGTATACCAAAGCCTAATCTTTCTTGGCGTCTCTCATTACCGCAACAAGTTCCGTGACTTTTTTGGAGTTGAGTCTATGACATTATAGCTGAGAACTTCATGGAGCAAATCATTGGCGCTTCGCGACCCTATAATCATCCATTTGTGTTCTTATGTGGGATGCGTCCTACTCTATATTTATTAGGCTCAAGCAGCTAAAGCCTCTATAATTTGGAGCCACACATCGCCGTAAATTCTTTCCGCCTGTCACTATAAAGCTGCGGCGGAGTGAAGGGATGATGGGAGTTAAGTCGGCTCCTCCTTTCATATTCAGAATTATGCATTTCCTACCAAGAACAAAGGATCAAGGCGAGCGGCTTTTTGTTATAACGCCGTGTTTTTTATTCAACACGCACTGAGATCCCGGGAAAGAATGCAAATATATTATAAGTTTCGGGTTACCGTAGCAACAGTCAGACTTCAAATAACATTAACAAATGATTGGTAAAGCGCTATTTAAGAAAATGGTGAATTTTATACATTAGGCTCCGGTTGTAGTAACCCTTTCACGGCTGCGTGGCTTGGCAGCGTAAAAACATGAATTTATAAAATGTGAAAAAAAAAATCATATTCTATCCAAATGCCGAAGTAAACATGGGGCACATTGAGAACGTGTCACCTGGTATTTGGCACCAGTGGAGAGGAACTGACAATTCTGCATCAAAGTTTAGTTAAAAAAAAAGGACCTAAGCTCTGCTGACAAATTCCTTTGCTGGCTGGCCAGGGACGACGTTCGCCTACATCAGGTCACAGACAGCGCTTCTCTTCCCTCTCTGGCACAATTGCAAGCTTCCCATCCCAACCTCCGTTTGTCTTGGTTAGACTATGGCCAGCTCTCAGCCTTCGTCCATAGGTTCTCCCTGCTTCCCATGCTCTCATCTTCTCTAACCGACCTGGAGTTTGCCCTCTCCCGGACTGACACCACTCCGCGTGCCCTCTTGGTTCTTTATGGTATCCTCCTCCAGGACACTACAGCCGGGCCCCCCTCCTACATTGTCCCCTGGGAATCTGACCTTGGTACTTGCCTCTCCACTACCGACTGGGAGTCCTTCCTGTACACGCATAAACTCCCGCTGCCCTGCGGTGCGCAGGAAAAGAACTGCCAAATACTGACCCGCTGGTACCGCTGTCCTGACCTCTTGCATAGGATCTACCCTGGTGTTTCTGACTGGTGTTGGCGCTGTGGTTCCGAAAGAGGCACCTTGTATCATATTTGGTGGGATTGTGCAGCCCTCAAGCCCTTTTGGGAAGCCGTCTTTACGCTTTATGCTAAAGTGAGCGGCAGATCTGTCACACCCTCGCCCCAGCTTGCACTTCTTTCCATCATACCAGGGAGGGTCTCGGCGGTTAAGAAGGACCTCTTGCGACATTTCCTCACCGCCGCCAGAACAGTCATTCCCAGGCATTGGCGCAGTACTGCCGCGCCTACTCTGGTGGAGTTTCTTCAGGAGCTTCTCCTTATCAGGAGAATGGAAGCCCTGGTGGCCGAGGACTCGCCCGACCCCTCTAAATTGGAGTCCCTCTGGCGGCCGTGAGTGATGTTTCAGGAGTCCTCGGAGTTCTCCTCTTTCTTTTCTTGATGTGGGGTTGCTTTGCTCTTCTGTTGGTGCAGCGTCCGGCTGCTCTCCATAACCAAATTTTCCCTTTCATCCCTCCCCCCCTTTGCCCCAGTGTGCCCCCTCTGTCCTTGTCGTGTCTGTGGTCTTGTGTGTCCCGTACACTGTGTACTTCCTATGACCCCCCCTCCCTTTCAACATTTGTCTTAATCTACTCTTAGGTGGGTGGTCCTGTGGTGGCTTTCTACAGTTGGATTTTTGTTCTTTCAGCCATCACCCACCTATTGTTATAGTTATTTTAGTTGCCACTGTGTTATTCATTGCCGATTTCTTTATTGTGGGCCTCGCCAGCCCTTCGCCTAATCCTTTATTACTGTGCCTTATCTATGAACAGGGTGGCTTGGGTGACCCCCTGTCTTAATTGATACTGATGCTATGGCATTGTACCCCCCTCCCCTTTTTTCTCTTCTGTTCTTATTGCAAAACTTAATAAAATTGATTAAACATAAAAAAAGGACCTAAAAGTTTATGTTTAATCCAGAAGGTCGACCTGGTAAGAGGAAGAGAAGTCGTGTATCGACCCTGCCCTTCTTCGAGGGGGTCACTGGAGGTAATACTGGGGAAGAGGTGACAGTAAACGGGTGATAACATATAGAAAAGTTCCTGTATGTTTTCCCTAGAGTACATTGGTGCCCAGTGGCTATCACTGTTGGTGTTCAGTGGTTAGCATTGTCATTGGCTCAGTGGTTATAACTGTTGATGGCTCAGTGGTTAGCACTGTTGATGGCTCAGTGGTTAGCATTGTCGTTGGCTCAGTGGTTGGCACTGTTGATGGCTTGGTGGCTATCGCTGTTGGTGCTCAGTGGTTGGCACTGTTGATGGCTTGGTGGCTATCGCTGTTTGTGCTCAGTGGTTAGCATTGTTTGTGACTCACTGGTTGGAATTGTTAGTGGCTCAGTGGTTGGCACTGTTGGTAGCTTGGTGGCTATCACTGTTGGTGCTCAGTGGTTGGCACTGTCGGTGGCTCAGTGGTTAGCACTGCTGGTGGCTCAGTGGCTATCACTGTTGGTGTTCAGTGGTTAACATTGTCATTGGCTCAGTGGTTATAACTGTTGATGGCTCACTGGTTAGCACTGTTGATGGCTCAGTGGTTAGCATTGTCGTTGGCTCAGTGGTTGGCACTGTTGATGGCTTGGTGGCTATCGCTGTTGGTGCTCAGTGGTTAGCATTGTTTGTGACTCACTGGTTGGAATTGTTAGTGGCTCAGTGGTTGGCACTATAGATGGCTTGGTGGCTATCGCTGTTGGTGCTCAGTGGTTGGCACTGTTGATGGATCTGAAGTAATTGGGGATAGTACAGTAGAGATGACAGTAACTGGGTGTAATTGGTAGGGGGTGATAACATGAAGAAAAGTTCCTTTATATTTAAGGTTATACAGAGCGCAACATGACAGAAATTGGCTGTGATTGGCAAAAGGGGACGATAACATGAAGAGACATTTCTGTATATTTCCCCCCGGGGTCACTGGAGGATATACAGAAGCAGAGGTGTCAGTAACCGGGTGTAATTGGGGAATAGCTTTTGTATGTTTTTCCCCAGAATCACCGGAGGTTACATGGGAGCAGCGGTGACAGCAATGGGTCTGATAGGTTTGTGTATCTCCCCTGGGGTCACTGGGGGTTGTACACTTGCCGTTTCCTTCCTCCCGCGTCCCCTACACAGGGACAGAACCTTTTTATCCACTCCCTAACTTCAGATACGGCTGCCTTCTGAATATTGTATCTAGAGGTTTTCTGGTATCAGCCGGCTCTTTGGGAGAATATGGAGAATTCTGATTGGTTTATTTTGTGTTTTCCTGAGCCTGAGATCCCAAAAATTCTCTCGCCTACCTTGATCTCTGCCCACTTTATATAAAAGTGTCGAGTGAGGCACAAAAGGCAAAAAGTTGCAATTTTTCTGCAAAAACCCCCCGTGTGCCAAAACATGGTTACTTTTTTCTGCCTTGTATGTCAGATCATCGCCCCCCAGTATTTTTATATATGCCGGGATTTCAGTCTTCTAATTCTCTGTAGCAACCTGGAAACCAAATAAAAAACATAAAATACACAAAGTTAATTATTCTGATTTTTTTTTACAGTTTTTTTTTTCACAAATTGACAGCTGAGGTTTTATAAATCCCCCGCCTGGTCCTAATTACGGTTATTTCCAGCCTTTTAGTAATCCTATTTCTCAGCAGAAAAGGATAAATCTTGGCAAGGAAAGAAGTAACTTGACATTTTCCATCAATGGCTTATCGTAGCGCTGTGTGATCTCTGGATGCTGCCGGTCTAGTTGACTATAGCAAAGAACTGCTAATAAAAAAAAAAACATCCCCCCCCCCCCAACAAAAAAAAAATCACTAATTTGGAACATATGGTCCATTAGACTAATGACTAAGTAGGTAAATAAGGTTTTCTCCAAGAGGCAGAAGGTCGTGAATGTCTGAGGGCGGCTGCTTGGCCGTTACTTTTCATTAGCTCCACAATTAGTTCTACATATGGAATGGAAGTAACTGGGCTCAGCTGTAATACATGGGGAGGGGGAAAAGGAAAACCTGTCGTGCTGGGAAAACTTGTTGAAATGCAGGTATGAAACCTCCTAATGCAGAAATAAGATGGCGCTCCAAAATTAACAAATTAGATGGCGCACCAAAAAGAAAAATAAGAGGATGATCTAAAATAAAAAATAACGTGTATGGTCTAAAATAAAAAAAATAATATGGCACTCACATAAAAAATCAGCTGGAGCTCCAAAATAAAAAAAAAAAAATTAAGATGGCACTCCAAAATAAAAATGAAAATTGAGCTCCAAATAAAAAAATAAGATGACGCTCGAAAATAAAAAATAAAGTGGTGCTCCAAATAAAAAAATAAGATGGCGCTCCAAAATAAAAAAAAATATGACATTTTCAAATAAAAAATAAGCTGGAACTCCAAAATAAAAAAAAAAAATAAGATGGCACTCCAAAATAAAAAGTAAAATGGTGCTCCAAATAAAAAAATAAGATGATGCTCCAAAATAAAAATTAAAATGGTGCTCCGAATAAAAAAAAAAAAAAGACACTCCAAAATAAAAAATATAATTCCAAATAAAAAATAAGCTGGATCTCCAAAATAAAAAAAAAAATTAAGATGGCACTGCAAAATAAAAATTAAAATGGTGCTCGAAAATAAAAAATGAATATTGCACTCCAAAATAAAAAGAAGCCGGAGCTTCAAAATAAAATTAAAATTAAAATGGTCCTCGAAAATAAAAAAAAATCAAGATGACGCTCCAAAATTAAAATGGTGCTCGAAAATAACAAAAAATAAGATGGAGCTCTAAAATAAATATCAAGATGACATTGCAAAATAAAAAATAAATAAATAAGATGGACCGTCGAAATAAAAAAATAAGATGGCTCACCAGAATAAAAAAATCAAATTAAATTAAAATTAAAATGGTCGTCGAAAATAAAAAAAAATCAAGATGACGCTCCAAAATGAAAATGAAAATGAGAATCCAAAATAAAAAATAAGATGGAGCCCTAAAATAAAAAAAAAGGTGGCTTTCCAGAAAAAGAAATAAGATGGATCTCTAAAATAAAAATGAAGATGGCTTGCCAGAATAAAAAAAATCCTGTACGTTGTGTATTGGTATATGATAGTCCCTGAATGTTCCCTTTGCTTGGCAGGTGCAGTCTTTGACAACTCCTACAAAGAGACATGGAGCTGGATGTTGTCAGTGACTACAAGAAGCACCATGCATTTGGCCCCAAGTGGACACACCAGATATGTAAAGGTCAGGAAGCAAAATCTGGTCTCCATTGCCGATCTGTTATCTTCTGCGGTGACTGCGATTTGCCCAGCCCTTCTTTATCTAGATTCAGCTCAGGGTCTCCAAGCTACAATTGAAAATGTCCTTTTGCAAATTCTTTGCATAGACAAAATTGCACAGAGGTGACAACATATGACACTTCTTCCATCTCAGCAGCTTCTAGTCAATTATTAAGTAAAACTCTATTATAGTGCAGCGCAGCGTACGGGCGTAGTCATTATTTAGTCGCCATTATAGCGCCAGTCACACTACGAGTATTCCTCATCATTTAATGGTCAGAATGGAATTTCCCATAATGAACGTTTTCGATCTTCAGCAGAATATTTCTATTTCAGAATAATCCAGACTTCTTGGAAATGATGTGACACAATTGCTGATGGCATGGAAAGAAATCTGCCGACTAGAAAATCATTAGGTTTATAGTAATAGAAATGAAGGCAAAATAGAAAATTCTCTTCCCCTGACGGAGAAACTAACAATCTGTGAAAACTGAAATGTAAAATAATATCAGCAGAAATATAAACAGCCATAAGTAGCGGGGACCAGATAATAAGAATAAGCCAAAAAAAAAAAATCAAAAAGTTCTCCGGGAAGTGTCCATGGCCTCTCAGCAGGGATTGGCAATGTGTTATTTTTTTGGCATCTTTCAGTGCCAAACATGGCTGTTTTATTCCAGAAATGGTGCCCCACCAGTCTTTGTGTAGTCACACACATCCAGTGGACGGATTTGACACCATGTTTTTGAATACTGTACAAGCCCTTTAAGGTCTTCTTCCACCACAGTTGAAAGTAGGAAAATAAGTGTATTCTGAATTTTATGGGTGTCTCCTGCCGGATATATTACATCACATGGTAATGGCAGGGTGAATTTTTTGGGACACAAAGAAAAATTTACACCAGTTAAGCAGTGGATGTTGTCATGTGTCTTGAAGTTTTGCGTCTTCAGTGGATTAAGGTAAATCGAAATAATTACAAAACTCCATCCACTCCTCTGTAGACCTTAAAATTTTTATTATGGGCTGCCTGTTACTTACCTCTCTCCAAGCCAGTGACAGCTACGACTGTCCTGCTCTGAACTGGTGGCACTCAGGGATGATGCCAGTCCCGGCAGTGTTGCCTGCTGACTAAGGAACATTCATCTATGCATTTTCTCTAATATTTGTGATATATTGACCGTAACCTTGTCTTTGGACCTTAGCCTTGTTTCTGGGTTCTGTCTTCATCTTGCTCCTTTGGATTTGTTGCCTAGCACTTCTTGTTTGGCCTCCCAGTCTTGCTCCTTGAACCACCCTCTTACCACATGTTCACCTGATCCTCTGGCCTTCATCCTGCTCCTTTGAATTTGTTGCCTAGTACTTGTTGTTTTACATCCTGGTCTTGACACGTGGACCATGCTGTTACCACATGTTCACCTGATCTTCTGGCCTTCATCTAGCTTCTTTGAATTTTTTGCCTAGAACTTGTTGTTTGACCTCCTGCTCTAGGACCCCTGGACCACCCTCTTACCACATGGTCACCTGATCTTCTGGCCTTCATCTTGCTCCTTTGGATTTGTTGCCTAGAACTTGTTGTTTTACATCCTGGTCTTGACACGTGGACCATCCTCTTACCACATGTTCACCTGATCCTCTGGCCTTCATCCTGCTCCTTTGGATTTTTTGCCTAGTACTTGTTGTTTAACCTCCTGCTCTAGGACCCTTGGACCATCCTCTTACCACATGTTTACCTGATCCTTTAGCCTGTCGAATCGTCTATAAGTGGTGATCTCAGGCTTTATTCCTGACTTCGCTCTTGCCTCTTCTCCAGATGTTCCTAACAGTGTACCCACCACCAACTAATGACTATTCCAGGAACCATGACCCAAAAAGTCCAGACCAACTTGTAAATGTTAAGGATGAAAAATTTGATTCGACACCTTAGTTTACTAGCGCCAAACCAAATACGGCTTAGAAGATCCACTTCTCTGGTGAGAACTGTAACACTTCTGCAGCTCCTTACACCTACGCACACCCTTAGAACTGCAAAACCCTGTTGTTTATGGACTGAACAGAAAATACCATTGCAGCTTTTAGTTGTTTTTATCATTATTTTCCTATTTACGATATAAGTTATCTTCTTGTGACTCGGCTTCTCCCCTTTTCTGAATATTTGGGTTTAAATACAGTATTTAGAGTCTCGCAGAGTGTGTGGGTGGTGACATGTACGCCACTTATTATAGGCTTCTAGTAACTATGATTGAGCGCTACTTCTAGCTGAAAGCATTTGAGAGCCAGCTGGATTTTCCAAATTATTATTCTCTAAATTTTGACGTTTCAGGCAACGACTTCCCAAGTGTTATTTCTACAAAATATTTGGCAGCAAAAAATTAAAGAAGCACTCAAGTAAACTTTTTTTACTCCCTTCGTTTCAAAATGAGCCTGTGTATGTTATAATTAGAGATGAGCGAATTTCTCAAAAGTTCAATTCGGCAGTTCGATTCGAAGTTCCAAAAAAACATTGCTTCGATCTGAATTACTTCACGGCGAATAAACAGCTATTTCCGAGCTACAGAGAGCCAAGGTGGGCGGCAAAATGGCGGAAGCCCTTGGATGTCGCGGTCATGTCTCTCTCTCTCTTCAGCATGGACAACTTTTATTCATGTGGAAGGATCTGCTAACAAGCAAAGACACGCCTACCCAATCACATCACTAGAGAACATCATGTGACCGTCTGATGTCACAAAGGTCCTTACTAAATATTCATTACCACGAAGCATCAGGAAATTCGTAATCGTGGTGAATCGAAGATTTCCTGAAATTCAGATTGAATTCCACTTCTGCAGAATCGATTCGCTCATCTCTAGTTATAATTCTATTGAATAACTTAGGGAAAGCTTTATTTTGAAGTGCTCTCCTCTGGAGCACTGACCTGCTCCTCTATTAGATCCTTGATCTGATTTCCGTAGACCTGCAATGAATTTGACCTCCGTTGTATTCAGGAAACATTGTCTTCTTTAGAGTAACAGGGAGGAGGTCAGTGCTCCAGAAGGGAGCATATAACTTCACAATAAAACTGTCAGTAAATTCATCAGTAACATCACACTACATACAGGATCATGTTTAAACAAAAGGGCCAAGGAATGATTCTTTAAAAACACCAGAATACTAAAACTTGAGTTCAACCATAATGTCCATAGAGGAGGGACGGAGTAGATAGAAATACCTACAAAATCTCCCAGAAATAGCCAATTGGGGTTGACTTACTTAAGCTCCAACCCTCTGAGGTATGTTTCATGGGAAAATTCCGCAAAATATGAGAAATTCAGCGGGTATGAATACCTATCACAGGAGCGCCCCTGATTATCTGGCTTCTAGATGTCAGACCCTTCCCCAATCACATATTGATGTGAACGTAGTCTAAAATTCCAGATGATACTGACATGTAAACATAGAATAAGACCCTATTATCATGAAGTATGGAAAAAATAGGTAAAATTGACATAGAAAAAGGACTTGGGGAAATTTGTAGAATTACAAACCAAACTGTGTCAACCAGACACACACTCTTCAGACTGCTGAGGCGTATGATTGGCCCAGGGGCACATGATGTCACCCAGTAGGCCAGCAGAGGACCCATTGGGAGCACTGGATGGTGCATGGATGCCCAAAAGAGGTGACAGAAGGTGAGTATAATTATTTGTTATTTTTTTTCACCGGCACCTATTATACTCCCAGCCTGAAAAAATCCCAGAGTATAATAATTTCACTTCCAGTTCACAGGTGACAAACCCAAAACTTTTTGAACATTTGCGTTGATTCCGGTTCCATCTAAACCAGTTTGCTCTTCTCTACATCTACATCTGAGCTTTTTATGCTCAGGTCTTTATCTACATAATCCACAAAGTTCAGCAGGAGGTCTCATGGGATGAGGATTCTTTATGGTAACAGCAGTACCGTACAATACAATAGTACAATTTTATACTCAGGTCTTTACCTACAGAATCTACAACGTTCAGAAGGATATTGAGATTCTTTACGGTAACAGCAGTACCGTACAATACAATAGTACAATTTTATACTCAGGTCTTTACCTACAGAATCTACAACATTCAGAAGGATATGGGGATTCCTTACGGTAACAGCAGTACTGTACAATAGTACAGTGACATATAGAGAGACGCTACTCTCATTCTTCTCCTGTACGATTCTATACGATTAGTTCTTGTTCCGCAGTTTTCCTAATGTTAAGTTTTCGCTCTATCCACGTCCCTTAGGAGCTGCAGAGAGGAGAACATTATGTAGACGACGAGCAGAAGGTTTGGGGTAATTCAATTACGTCTCATGTTTTATTTCATTAGATGGACAGTAACATCCAGAACATTGACAGGCCTGATGTACAACTAATATACAGCAGAGGGGAGGACGATACACATATAGTGACAGTGACAAATCGCACAATACGAGATTCACGACTGCGCTGAGTAAGCAAAACGCAACTCCATCAAGTTTAACCAGTGATGGTGAAGTTTTCTACTGTTTATAGAAGTAGCAGAGCTGAGTTTGATATCTGCAAAGCTGGAGCAAATAAAAAGTGGTTGCAAAAATGGACATAGTTTTGAACATGTGGGGGGACATTAAAGGGGAATGCAACCAGGGTGGACGGGGTCTGCCAGGGGCCAAACAGGATGCTACCATGATAAAAAATGACCACCTAGCTCTGTCATATCATACAGTCATATGAAAAAGTTTGGGCACCCCTATTAATCTTAATCATTTTTAGTTCTAAATATTTGGGTGTTTGCAACAGCCATTTCAATTTGATATATCTAATAACTGATGGACACAGTAATATTTCAGGATTGAAATGAGGTTTATTGTACTAACAGAAAATGTGCAATATGCATTAAACCAAAATTTGACCGGTGCAAAAATTTGGGTACCCTTATCATTTTATTGATTTGAATACTCCTAACTACTTTTTACTGACTTACTGAAGCACAAAATTGGTTTTGTAACCTCACTGAGCTTTGAACTTCATAGCCAGGTGTATCCAATCATGAGAAAAGGTATTTAAGGTGGCCAATTGCAAGTTGTTCTCCTATTTGAATCTCCTCTGAAGAGTGGCATCATGGGCTCCTCAAAACAACTCTCAAATGATCTGAAAACAAAGATTGTTCAACATAGTTGTTCAGGGGAAGGATACAAAAAGTTGTCTCAGAGATTTAACCTGTCAGTTTCCACTGTGAGGAGCATAGTAAGGAAATGAAAGACCACAGGGACAGTTCTTGTTAAGCCCAGAAGTGGCAGGCCAAGAAAAATATCAGAAAGGCAGAACAGTCAAGGACAATCCACAGACCACCTCCAAAGAGCTGCAGCATCATCTTGCTGCAGATGGTGTCACTGTGCATCGGTCAACAATACAGCACACTTTGCACAAGGAGAAGTTGTATGGGAGAGTGATGCGAAAGAAGCCGTTTCTGAAAGCACGCCACAAACAGAGTCGCCTGAGGTATGCAAAAGCACATTTGGACAAGCCAGCTTCATTTTGGAAGAAGGTCCTGTGGACTGATGAAACAAAGATTGAGTTGTTTGGTCATACAAAAAGGCGTTATGCATGGCGTCAAAAAAACACAGTATTCCAAGAAAAACACTTGCTACCCACTGTAAAATTTGGTGGAGGTTCCATCATGCTTTGGGGCTGTGTGGCCAATGCCGGCACCGGGAATCTTGTTAAAGTTGAGGGTCGCATGGATTCAACTCAGTATCAGCAGATTCTTGAGAATAATGTACAAGAATCAGTGACGAATTTGAAGTTACGCCGGGGATGGATATTTCAGCAAGACAATGATCCAAAACACAGCTCCAAATCTACTCAGGCATTCATGCAGAGGAACAATTACAATGTTCTGGAATGGCCATCCCAGTCCCCAGACCTGAATATCATTGAACATCTGTGGGATAATTTGAAGCGGGCTGTCCATGCTCGGCGACCATCAAACTTAACTGAACTGGAATTGTTTTGTAAAGAGGAATGGTCAAAAATACCTTCATCCAGGATCCAGGAACTGATTAAAAGCTACAGGAAGCGACTAGAGGCTGTTATTTTTGCAAAAGGAGGATCTACTAAATATTAATGTCACTTTTCTGTTGAGGTGCCCATACTTTTGCACCGGTCAAATTTTGGTTTAATGCATATTGCACATTTTCTGTTAGTACAATAAACCTCATTTCAATCCTGAAATATTACTGTGTCCATCAGTTATTAGATATATCAAATTGAAATGGCTGTTGCAAACACCCAAATATTTAGAACTAAAAATGATTAAGATTAATAGGGGTGCCCAAACTTTCTCATATGACTGTACATATTGATGTAAGTTTTGTTAAATTGCAAAATGTTACCGCAGTTTTACTGCAAAGTGTGAATAAAGTCTAACGTAATGAACTGAATGGTGCAGTAACATACAATCGCTAGGACTCTGTTCACACTGCTGTCCTATTCTGTCAGAGGATTTGGATATTCTTGCAGTCAGATATACTAGAATGATAGAAACCTGATGGATAAGTTAGTTAGATCTGTAAGGATTTGTTTGTAAACAGATCCATCATTGATTGCAGCAATTAGTGTGACCAGAGACCAAGATGTAAAGAAAACACATCTATATGTAAAATCTTACACCAGGTTACTCCTGTATCCACTATAGTATAATAATATAATGTGAGCCATCACGTCAGCGCTTTACTTCTAGCTCCAGGACCTTCATCCCTCCCGATCAGCACTTGTACGGTGTTCTCATAACTCTACTGGGCCCTGAATTGTATTGATGGGGCATTGATTTTGGTTTAGACTACCTACCTGGGGAGCGCAGATGGCCGTCATCCAGACCACACTCTGCTATGTTCCAGGCTCTGGTTACAGATTAGATATAGCTCTGCAGAGAGGCCGAAAACTCCATCAACTTCTGTGTCTTATAATGAAAGATCAAATCTGGAGAATTAGACAAGTAAGTTAATTACCGGCAGGAGCCGCCATGTCCTCCGAGCGGCCGCAGTCAGCAGCGCTGCTTCTAACTTAATGTAAAGCTTTGTAAGAGGTTTTTTATATAAGTCGTGTAGAGATCCCACTGCTTCCCCCCGATCACTAGAACAAGGTGGTGGACATTATTTCACATCTCTCCTTCCTTCCAATATCTGCTCTTTCTTGTGAATTCCTTCTCTTTCGCCTTCATATTTTTCTTCTTCCTCTCCTTTAGCTCTCCATCTCCTTCCTCACTTTCACTCTTCCATTCCCCTCTGGTTTTCCCTTCCCTTCTCCTTCCTAATTCCATGCATCTGTCCTCTTACCTGCTCCTTCTTCTTTCACTTTTCCTTCACTTTCTATCCTTATCCCTTCCTGTTCCATCTCTTCTCTTTTTCATTTCCCTTCCCTACTTCCTATTCTATTTGCCATCCTTTTCCTTCTCCACCCCTTCCTTCTCCACCGCTACCTTTTCCTTCCCTTTGCTTCTGCCCCCTTCACCTCTTTTCCATTTGCTTCTCCTACCTGTTCCTTCATTTCATTTCTCCATCTGTTTCCTTTTTCCTCTTTGTTTCCATTCCCTTTTCTTTTTTCTTCCCTTCTCCCTCCTTTTTCCTTATCTCTCCACCATCTCCATTCCTTTTGCTTCTCCCACCATTTTTCTTCCATCCCTGCCTTGTGCTTCCCTTTGTTTCTCCTTCCTCTTTCTTTCCTTTTGTTCTCCCACTTTCTTCCCCTTCCATATAATTCACCTTTCCTCTCCTTTACCTTCTCTCCCCCTTCCTTTTGCTTTTTCTACTTCTTCTTCCTTCCCTTTGCACTCTCCTTCCTTTCCCTTTCTTTTGTTTCTCCCTCTTACTTTCTCTTCATTTCTCCCCCTTCCTCTCCTTTCTCTTTACTCTTTTTTTCCATCTTCCTCTGAATTACCTTCCCTGCCCCCTTCCTTTACATTTCATTTACTTATCTTCTTCTCCTCCTTTCCTTTTACTTCCTTTCCCACTTCCTCTATCTTCATTTTCCATCACCATCTTTTTCCTTTTTCCCCTTTCTCTATATTCCTTTGGCTTCTTCTTCCTCTCCTTTCTTCCCCCCTTCCTCTTACTTCCTATCCCTCCTTCCTCTACCTTCTCGTTCCTCTTCCTACTCCATCCTTTTGCTTTCCTCTTCTTTTTCCCTCTTCCTTTATCTTCTCTTCTTTCTTCTTTCTTTCTTTCTTTCTTTCTTTCTTTCTTTCTTTCTTTCTTTCTTTCTTTCTTTCTTTTCTCTCCCTTCCCCATTCTACCTTCACCTCCTCTCTCCTTTTTTCCTTCCTTTCCCTTTCCTTTTTCCCCTTCTGTTTGCTTCATCTTCCTCTCCATTTTCTTCCCCCCTTCCTCTCTTCCCTTTTTCCATTCCTCTCTGTTCCCTTTATTCCCTTTTCCTCTTTCTTTTGCTTCCCCTTCATCTCTTTTTCATTTTTCTCCCTTCCTTTCTCTTGCCTTTCTCCTCTTCCTCTCTTTTCCCTTTTCCCTCTTCATTTCCTTATCCTTTTTCTTCTTCCTCTCCCTGCTCTTCTCCTTTCCTTTCAGTTCTCACCTCTTCCTCTCCCTTTACTTTTTCCCCATCTTCTCCTTTGCATTTTTCCCTTCCCCTTCAATTCTCGCCCCATCTTCTCCCTTCCCTTTCTCCCATCCCTTTCTCTCCGTCCTTTCTTTTCCTTCATCCCCTTCCCCTCCCAGTCCTTTCCCCCACCCCTATATTTCATTGTCCCCCCCAGATCGCTATCGTCTTCCCCCTCCATGTTCTTGCGCTCTCGTGCACCCGCTCCTTGAGCCTCATGCAGACCTGGTTGCTATTTCTGTTCCAGTTTAGCTTACTATCCCCCGCTCCTGCTTTCTGATGATGAGAACAATAGTCTTCTTGCTATGTCAGAGATCTGTCAGCTCCTGCAGGGTGAGATAGGAATAGACAGTAATAAGCAGGATTTTGCTGATATCATTTAGAAGTGTTAGGCTTGGAGCACAATATGGCTTTCATGCAGCAAGGGTCAGTTTTTCTTTATCCTCTAAATAACTGGGTTCTTGGATTGTCAGGCGTGCGGCGCTGCTGAGGATTACCATCACTGTACTGGAGGCTGCACACTTCACTACATACAGTCATGGCCAAAAGTTTTGAGAATGATACAAATATTAATTTTTACAAAGTCTACTGCTTCAGTTTTTCTAATGGCAATTTGCATATACTCCAGAATGTTATAAAGAGTGATCAGCTTAACAGCAATTACTTTCAAAGTCAATATTTGCCTAGAAAATGAACTTTATCCCCCAAAACACATTTCAACATCATTGCAGCCCTGCCTTAAAAGGACCACCTAACATCATTTCAGTGATTGCTCCATTAACACAGGTGTGGGTGTTGATGAGGACAGGGCTGGAGATCAATCTGTCATGATTAAGTAAGAATGACACCACTGGACACTTTAAAAGGAGGCTGGTGCTTGCCATCATTGTTTCTCTTCTGTTAACCATGGTTATCTCTAAAGAAACACGTGCAGTCATCATTGCACTGCACAAAAATGGCCTAACTGGGAAGAGTATTGCAGCTAGAAAGATTGCACCTCAGTCAACAATCTATCGCATCATCAAGAACTTCAAGGAGAGAGGTTCCATTGGTGCCAAAAAGGCTCCAGGGCGCCCAAGAAAGACCAGCAAGCGGCAGGACCGTCTCTTAAAAGTGTTTCAGCTGCGGGATCGGGCTACCAGCAGTGCAGAGCTTGCTGAGGAATGGCAGCAGGCAGGTGTGAGTGCATCTGCACGCACTGTGAGGCGGAGACTCTTGGAGCAAGGCCTGGTCTCAAGGAGGGCAGCAAAGAAGCCACTTCTCTCCAGAAAAAACATCAGGGACAGACTGATATTCTGCAAAAGGTACAGGGAGTGGACTGCTGAGGACTGGGGGAAAGTCATTTTCTCTGATGAATCCCCTTTTCCATTGTTTGGAACATCTGGAAAACAGCTTATTCGGAGAAGAAGAGGTGAGCACTACCACCAGTCTTGTCTCATGCCAACTGTAAAGCATCCTGAAACCATTCATGTGTGGGGTTGCTTCTCAGCCAAGGGAATCGGCTCTCTCACAGTCTTGCCTAAAAACACAGCCATGAATAAAGAATGGTACCAGAATGTCCTCCAAGAGCAACTTCTCCCAACCGTCCAAGAGCAGTTTGGCGCTCAACAATGCCTTTTCCAGCATGATGCAGCACCTTGCCATAAAGCAAAGGTGATAACTAAATGGCTCAGGGAACAAAACATAGAGATTTTGGGTCCATGGCCTGGAAACTCCCCAGATCTTAATCCCATTGAGAACTTGTGGTCAATCATCAAGAGACGGGTGGACAAACAAAAACCAACAAATTCAGACAAAATTAAAGCATTGATTCTGCAAGAATGGACTGCTATCAGTCAGGATTTGGTCCAGAAGTTGATTGAGAGCATGCCAGGGAGAATTGCAGAGGTCCTGAAGAAGAAGGGTCAACACTGCAAATATTGACTTGCTGCATTAACTCATTCTAACTGTCAATATAAGCTTCTGTTACTCATAATATGAATGCAATTCTATTTCTGTATGTGATAAAAACATCTGACAAACACACATAAAAACCAGAGGGCAGCAGATCATGTGAAAATATAATATTTGTGTCATTCTCAAAACTTTTGGCCATGACTGTAGATATAACCTGGATGGCAAGCTAAAGTAATAACTGTAAAAATACCGCATAGCATTAAATCTACTGGAAACTCCGCCCAGATGACACATATCCTCAGTGAAATTTGGGAACCCCTTTCATTGGTTTGTTAATAATGTTAAAGGGGTTATCCAGGCAAAATTGGACAACCCCTTTAACTTTTAAATCAGCCGAGGGCAGTGAAAAAAATAAAAAAAAATGCACACTCACCTGTCTCCAATGCTCCGGTGTCCTCCTGTGGCGTCCTGGTTCCTCTGCTCCGGTGGCTTCTCCCGGGTCTCTTCCTGGGTTCTACTAAAGCCGCTGATTGGCCTCAGGAAGAGACCCGTGATGTCACAGGTAGTGACATTGCATGCCCTTCGCTGATTGGCCTCAGTGGTCACGTGAATGCTGAGGCCAATCAGTGGCTTCAGTGGAACTCCAGAAGAGACCCGTTGAGCAGAAGGACCGGACCGCACCAGGGGGACACTGGAGCTTCAGGGACAGGTAAGTATGAATTTTTTTTTTATTTATTTCACTGCCCCTGGCTGATTTAAAAGTTAAAGGGCTTGTCCATTTTTGCCTGGACAACCCCTTTAAGTATTATGGTTGTCTCCACTGACTCCACTACTTTGTGTCTACAGCTTTTATACAGATTTATGCGCCTCCATGGTTACAGACTACAAACAACTCCCATGTAGTCTGATCCTGCAGTCATCTCTATCATCTGCCCCTGTTCTACTGGCTGTAGAGTATCTAGAGAATACCAAGAAGCTGATTTATCATGGCTTATGCACCAGAAAACTGGTCTACAAACCATGAAAAAGTCCCAATTTTTTATCGAAAGTCAGAAATTTTGTAAAAAAATTGGGACTTTTTAAGATTTACACCCTGCATGTCACTTTCTTCAAAGAGGGCATGTAGATTCATGCCAGTTTTCTGGTCTAATAAAAGCATAAAAAAAAACAGACAGGGTAATATCTTAAATATTCGCGAAATCTCGCAAGGTTTGATGATCTCTAATGTCAAGGTATGCATCTCCTCACAAAGTAGGTACAAACTTCGGCAGGGCAGGATCATCAAGACCAGAGTGGAAAACACTGTTCTTGATATTTCTGCCCCTAAGTCGTCTGCAGAGTCTGACTACGCACAGTTTGTAGTCTGGAACCATGACGACACCGGGGTCTGTCTAGGAGCAGCATACACAATGTATCAGGATTTTTTTTAAACACTGTTTTTGAAAAGTTACTTATTTTTCTGATGCTTTGGAACACTTTCTTTGTGGTTGCGATGCCTTCCCATTTATGTGATACGTTTGTGTACGCGCCATAAGCCGTCTTACTGAAAACAATGGGATGAGAAAGGTATAATCAGGAGGCCGTGAAGACAAAGCTTGTAAATCTGACACTCGCACATTACCCTGTTGATGCCTGTCACCTTCCCTCTAATGATCGCCCATTGTAATGCATATGCAGATACTTACCAGTGCTGAGTAATTGTCACCCCAGCGGGTCGCCCCATTTCACGGCCTTTACATTTGCTGCAGCAGGTGGAGGTGGGGATGTCACTGTCACCGTCGCTGATCACTGACTTGGGATCGCTGTTGTTCTCTGTGCACTGACAGATCATTAGTCAGACTGAAGATAACTGATGCGCTGAAAATCCAAGCCAAAACTCCAGACTGACAAGAAAGTAGAAATCCTGTAATTTATCGTTGTTGACAAAAGTGCAACTTTTTACTGCATAGTACGGAGGAGAGGAGAACTGAGTACTGGGGAAGTTGGAGGCTCGGGTAGAGAAGTGGTGAATATAAGGGGAAACGCTAAGTGGGAAATTGCCGGGTAAAAGTGACATGGAAAACCTAAGTGTAGTAACTAGTGTCAGGCAGCTGCTGCAAAAGTAAGATGGATCAAAAGGGGCATAGACGGGAACATAGTATTACAGAGCAGATGCATATGGAGTACTGGGGCAGATGTATCAATACTAGGCAGCTTAGAACTAGACTCGGTGCTCCATCATGCATCTTGTTTTGGTACCACTACAGCTAATGTTGACCTATAAGAGAAGAGCTCGATTTTCTAGGATGTGTACATGGCCTCAGGTTCCTTGCCCCGTTGCCCCAGTCACCCTGTGAAACCGTGAAGAATTTTTGGGCGGTAAGCTAACTTGTTGATGGGAAAACCTTTCCAATGCTTTATACCAGAATCACGACAGAACCCTGACAAATCCCATCATGGTTGACTTGAAGCCAGTGGGTTTGGTCAGTGTCCATTTAGGTTCTTCAAAAATACAGGTACTTCATAGTGTCATGGCTTCCGTTAACCGTACTGATTTAAGAATTCCTTGTATTCCAGGATCACACGACTCCTTCAGCTTCTACATCGATGAAGCATCTCCCGTTGGACCAGAACAACCAGAAACTGTCCAGAACTTTGTCTCCGTTTTTGGAACAGTTGCCAAAAAACTCATGAGGAAATGGTTGGCCACTCAGACCATGAACTTCACGAGCCAGATGGAGGCAGGAATAAGGTATTTTGATCTTCGGATTTCAACCAAACCCAGAGACCCCGATAATGAGTTGTATTTCGCTCATGGATTATTTAGTGCCAAAGTCAACGAAGGTCTCGAGCAGATCAACTCCTATCTGTGCAATCACAAGAAGGAAGTGGTGTTTTTGGACTTCAACCATTTTTATGGCATGCAAAAATCCCATCACGAAATGCTGGTGCAAATGCTCAAGGACATATTTGGGAACAAGACTTGCCCGGCCATCTTTGCCCAGGAAGTAAGTCTCCAGTATCTTTGGGAAAGGAATTACCAGATCTTGGTGTTCTACCACAGTCCCGTAGCTCTCGAGGTTCCTTTCCTCTGGCCCGGGCAGATGATGCCAGCTCCTTGGGCCAATACGACAGACACAGAAAAATTAATTCAGTTCCTACAGTCATCCATTACTGAACGCAGGAAGAAAGGCTCATTTTTTATATCTCAAGTGGTATTAACGCCAAAAGCTAGTACTGTGGTCAAAGGGGTTACCAGCGGACTAAGAGAAACCATCACAGAACGGTAAGAGAAAGTCTTCGTAACATCACATATTCTGTCCATATTATTTCTGCTGGTTTTTTTTTAGCAGTTTTCCCCTTTACAGGCTCTATCTGCAATTCTCAGTTCTCCCTGAGCTGGTGAGTGTAGTCTACCATAGACAGTACAAGGAAAAAACAGGAGATTCTGCTTCTTAAGGAGGTTTTGCCGAGACTATGGTATTGATTTATGTGGCCTCTTCACAGTGCCGTACATCGTATAGTGGCTTTGCTTGGTATTGCAGCTCAGTCCCATTAATATGTATTGGACTGAGCTGCAGCATGGACATGTGACCAGTGAACATGATGTCACTGCCTGAGAAGAGGAAGTGGAGCTCAAAATCATAGTCCCTGTGACTCTTCAGAGCCTCGGTAGCAGCATATAGGACATTATAGGGAAATACTGAGCCATATTGAATAAAGCTGTTAATGGGGAGAATGAAAACTTACCATTGCTGCAGCAGAATGTTAGTATGTGTCTGTCTGCATTTCCCTGATTGGGCTCCTCCCACTCCCCTCTCTATAGACTTCTATGGGCAGCCATAATCTGATCCTTTATGAGCTGACAGCCTGCCTCGTCTCTCAAAATGGATTCTGTGAAGATTTCAGAGTCATAAAAAGAGCCTGATAATAGGAGAAAGAAGCTCTTTTCACTGATAAGATATATTACAACGTGTCTTATATTTGCCTTCATTATTAATTTATGCAAATTATGTAGAACGTTTCGTAACCCTTTAAAGGGAGTCTGGCACCAGAACAGTCTCTATTGAACTGTAAGAAAAGTCAGATAGTCAGGACTGATATGAAGAAAACACTTTTTTGTGCTTCCTGATCCTGTCTACATTGCCAGGCTTTTTTTCTGATATGCTAATGAGCTGTTTGGTGCAATGAAGACATTACCATTGCTCTCATGGCACCAAAAACCTATGCTTTCCATCTCCATCCTTCCAATGACTGCCATGTAAACTGTCGGCCCTGTCAAATGATATGGTAATTTGAAGAGCATAGACCATAAAACATTAGTTTTTCTATACTGACCATTGCCTTATATTACACAGCTCCCCCTTTCTCTGCGCATGTTGTTGTCCATCATGTGTTGTCTATTTCTGCGCACAGTGTGAATGTGAATCAAAGCTCTTGTGTCCGGGGTAGGGTATTCCGAACGCATGCTCAATATATTTAATACATGCAACCTCATATGGTATAGCAATTCTGATTGGAAGCAACACTTAAAAGCATCGTTCCTATTGGATTGAACAAAGTTGAATTGTAAGGCCTGATACTATAACATAAGCTATTGCTGTGAAGTCATTAAGAAAGTTGTCTTGTTCTGCCAGACTTTTTCCCTTCCCCTAAAGGTCACTTAAGATTGGAAAGCTCATAGACAATAAGGTAAGATCCCTAATTTGGGAATCATAATAAAATTCTACAGTCATAGCAGGGAGGTTTTTCGCTGATGCATTGAGAACAATGGTGACATCCTCATTGCACCAAACAGCCCATTACCATATCAGGAAAAAGGTTAATATCTCAGCAATGAAAACACTGAACGGGAAGCAGAAAAAAATGTTAAATTCACATTAACCCCGACTATCTCACTGTGCTGATAGTTCAATAGGGACTATTTTGATGACGGACTCCCTTTAAGTGTTTTAATCCAGGTAGAACCAAAATTCTATGTTAATATATTTCTTCTATAAGTGTTTAGTTTTGTTCCTATAGAGCAGAAGATATGTCATAAATGTTTAATAGGGTGGGGATTTGGGGATCCTTGGGGTCTAGTAGAAGAATGGTGGTCTTGTGACCTCCACTAGACAAGTTGGTGGCCGGTTGCCCGGGCAGGTGGAGAGTGAATGAATAGTTGGTTGCCCACATATGCCTGATTCTTTCCATTCCAATCTATGTACGATAGTTAGCGAATGTATTAGTATTGTGGCCCCATTCGGTATGGAGGTGTAATAGGTTTCCGCATGAATTTCCCAGACAGTGGACACGTATGGACTCCATACTATATATATATAAGGTTGGTATTCACAGCATTTCTTCAAATGGAAGATAACTCCCTACATACAGAACTGTGCAAAACTTTTAGGCACAATGCTGCAAAATAAGAAGGCTTTTGAAAATAAAAGTGCAAGGTTACGTTCTCATCTGCATTGCTTGATCTGTTCTTCGGGTCCATTGTAAGCAGTAAGGACTATAATGAGGTCCGTCGGTATCTTTTGTTTAATCCCTGACATTTCCCAATGAAAAAACAAGCATCAGTTCTTCTCGGTACTTGCAGACAGTTTTTGGCAGAACTGGGCAGGGAGGTTGTTCCCGCCGCCATCTTGGAGAACTAAGCACAGATCTTCTGTGGCTGTCGCTTGCTCCAATCCATCTGTCTCTTCATGTCATCCCAGACAGACTGGATAATGATGAGATCAGGGCTATATCTGTGGGGGCCGGATCATCACTTCCAGGACTCCTCCTCCAAAGGGCAAAGGTCACACCAAATATTGATGGGATTTACATTTCTCTTTCCTTCATTCACTTCCTTTTGTTCATTGACAAAAATAAACTATTAACCCTTCTATTTCTGGAATCATTCTTATTTTGCGGCATTTTTCCCCACATCTGCTTAAAACTTTGACACAGGACTGTCCGTTGCCTGACCCCTTGGAAGGTTAAAGTTCCCCTTTCCATCTGGTCTGGGGGTTGTCGGCGCTGTTCCATACATGTATGTGAGCAGGGAATGTTACTTTTCTCCCATCGCTTTATGTTTTCGCCTTTTCGCCTTGCGTCACCCGTCTCTGTGGATTATTACTATCCGCTAATTCGCTATTTGGCACAATCGTACAGGTTTCACGCCGCGCGGGTTTTAATTTGTTTGTACAGCGGCTAAAATCTATTTTCTGTGATGGCAGCCGAGGGAAAACAGGAAGAACCTTCCAAAAGCGAAACGCAGTGATGGAGCATTAATGACTCGACTCAAACAAAGGCGGCAGGTGAGAAATAAACCGGCGCTATGGCGGGCGCAGAGACGGGGCGCCGCTACTCTGCGTTCACTATCACGCCAGCAGGATGATATTTTCTCAGCCTTTCGGTGGTCATGGAAACCACAGGATTTTTTTTCTCTTTTTATTCTCTAGAATTCCATAATTCATGAGCAGAATTTTGCTGACAACAGACATGATGATATTTGCAGCCGACCTGTCACTGCGCAAAACACCCGATTAACGGAATATTCTCAGCACAACATAATGGGGGCCGACAGATGGGATTACCTTCATTTACTGCAGAGATTCTTGGTAAATACCTGTCACATGTAGAACCGTAATGGGCTTCATGCATCCGCCCGCATTGTCCCGGGAACAGACTGAGCCTCACGCATCGCACATGGCACATATGTCAGCTCGCCTGCATTTACCATCAGTCACCGTATTTATAGCCTCCCCCTCTAGTTAGATAGAAAATAGATGAATCTTTATAAATTGGCCCATTATTCTTTGTAGTATTCCAATAGTTAGCGTAATATAGGGGGTGAGAATACGTTTAGGGATCTGGTCTGGGATGTAATATTGAAGGGTTGTGCCACAAATAGTATTCATCCCCAGTCCAAAGGATACGGGGAAGTGTCAGATCATTGGGGTCTGACTGCAGGGACCCTAGTAATCTGTAGAGCAAGGACCCGAATGTTCCCCTGAATGCTCAATGTGGATGGAACACCAGTGCGCATGCGCGACTATTCACTTCTTTGGGATCGCTGGGATGGTAATTTCTGGTAGCCCTATAGAAGTGAATGAACTTCTAGCCAAACATACACACCAGGGTGCCATTCACATGGAGCATTGAGGGGAACTTTTGCATCTCTGCTTTCCTGATCCTTGTTAATGGGGGATAAGTGTAATTTGTGATACAACCTCTTTAATATAGGGGTTTGGACTGGGGTCTGATATTAATATCGGGGTCTGGACTGGGGTCTGATATTAATATGGGGGTCTGGACTGGGGTCTGATATTAATATAGGGATCTGGTCTGGGGTCTGATATTAATATGGGGGTCTGGTCTGGGGTCTGATATTAATATAGGGGTCTGGACTGGGGTCTGATATTAATATCGGGGTCTGGTCTGGGGTCTGATATTAATATGGGGGTCTGGTCTGGGGTCTAATATTAATATAGGGGTCTGGACTGGGGTCTGATATTAATATAGGGGTTTGGTCTGGGGTCTGATATTAATATGGGGGTCTGGACTGGGGTCTGATATTAATATAGGGGTCTGGGGTTCTGATATTAATATGGGGGTCTGGACTGGGGTCTGATATTAATATAGGGGTCTGGACTGGGGTCTGATATTAATATGGGGGTCTGGTCTGGGGTCTGATATTAATATGGGGGTCTGGTCTGGGGTCTGATATTAATATAGGGGTCTGGTCTGGGGTCTGATATTAATATAGGGGTCTGGACTGGGGTCTGATATTAATATCGGGGTCTGGACTGGGGTCTGATATTAATATAGGGGTCTGGACTGGGGTCTGATATTAATATCGGGGTCTGGTCTGGGGTCTGATATTAATATCAGGGTCTGGTCTGGGGTCTGATATTAATATGGGGGTCTGGACTGGGGTCTGATATTTATAGGGTCTCAGTACTTCTTCGTAGAGTTCAGTTTTCGTAATATGTCTGTCCTCAAAATGGTAATAACAACCCACAAACTAAAAATGTGAACAAGTTACAGTGCCCCCTCATTGGTAACAAGGCCCCTCCTAAATAGACAGTACAGCCCCATACACTTCTGTATCATGGAGATGGAGGATGTAATATGGTAATGTACAATAATGAAGTCATTCTACCATTATATTACATTACATTAATAGATGACGACAAACTCCTCTCTGCTACTTAGTTGCGCATTCGCTTTAAAGGGACATGACATGTAATGATGTATTTCAGGTTGTTGCAGCTTTTATAAGGCGCTCTGCTATACCGTATTATTCTCTCCAGGTAACTCCTGCCAATTCCTGACTTGGCATAAACTCCTGTAACCGATCACTCCATGAGATGTCGCCTTTTGTTTAGCTACATTGGTACTTTTGGAACAAATACGTGAGCGTGGCGGGTACAAGGTGTCCACAAACCCTATAAATAACGCTATGGAAACTCTCAGTCCTGACGCTTGTCCCCACCACAATAGCGATTCGTGAATACACAAAAGGCTCAACAGGCTGCAGCCTAAAATTAGGAAAATACAGACCAAAACAAAAGAGACAAAAAGTTCTGGAAGCGTATACCGTATACTATACAGAGTGCGGCCAGTCATATACACCCTATATACACTATATATACCCATGCACCCTATATACACCTGCGGTGACCAGATGGAAGGTAACGCTGCAGTTGGGATTGCGGGGGTGCAAACAGCGCAGACTTGTCACGGTCTCTGGGCACGAGGGCGCAGCGCTGGTGCTGTCCCACGTTACCACCACTGATACCGGTGATGAGGGGGCTGCACAAATGTTGGTGGTGATTGTTCCCCCGGGGCGCTTCCCCTATACTGTGCCGACTGGTGGTGTTTGGGGCGCCCTGATGTTGTCGGTGCAGAGTCAGACACAGAAACGGTTGTAAAGTTGAACTTTTACTTCCATGGGTGTGGAGGCACAAATGCTTAAACAGTTTCTTCAATACAAAACAACGGGGTACGCCTGGTGACACAGCAAAGTCCTGGGGTGCAGGGTAGACTTGATGAAAGGTGTTCCTAGCCCCTTATACTTCAGTGTTACAGCCCTAAGGTGCGTCTGGGCTCCTATTTGGCTCATAGGAGGATGCCCACCATGATATTAGTACATAATATTCCCCACTCACGTTATGTGGTCCTGATAGCTCAGAGTTTCGGGGTGCAATAGGCAGGGTGGCGGGATATTCCACAGGCCTGGCCTTGGCCCCTGGATCCTGTGATACTTGCTATGGAGCACGTGTTCCAGAATGTTCTCTCCACAGTCTCATGCTGACAAGATAATGATGCTTGACTTCCTTCAGGGCGATGGCTAGGCAGACAGGGGACAGGATCTTCTGAATAGCTGGAGTATGTCAGCTCTCCAACCTTCCTGGGCCTGTCTAGGACTTGAGATTCCTGCACTAAACTCACTGCTTTCTTCACAGGACATCACACTTATCTCCTCACCTCCTCCTCCTAACACTCCACACTTCTAACTCCTCACACGCAGGACCTTCCTGCAGGGGTGTTACCATGGGGACCCAGTGATCAGCTGACTCCTCCCCTTTTCCCAGGCGAAAATGTCCTCCCATTGGACATTTGGTTACTATTCAATCCTATGGGAGGTGTAATGCATGTGTGAGGCTCACTAGGTGGCGCTGTGTTGTGTGAGACTCAGGACCCCCTGCTATGTCACACAGGCTATGAAGCAACAGGAAATAATACAATGCACAGAGATCACCCTCAGCCCAGCCATAGCCAGCTCTGGGATGCCACATACTCCCCCTCTTTCACTGAGCCGACCTCGGCGACGGGCTGGGGTGAAGGTGAGAAATGTAACATAACGTTAATAAATACGAACAAAGTGCAAATGTCACTAACAGTTTAGAAAAATATAATACTTAGAAACTTGAGGTAAGACCTCCCGGCATAGTCCTGGAATGTCCATGAGAAGTCTGAAGGGTAACTGAGAGATAATTAAACGTAGACTTATGGAACCTTTTGGCGGTACCATCAGACAGTCCATATAGAAACAACAGTAGTGCAAATGGGTCCAGAGGCTCTCTGGCACAAATTTCGTGAGTGTCCATTATCATGAGAGTCTCTCTGAGAAACAATAAACAGTCCTTTCTGTAAGGAAGAGTAGGCACTCTAGCACGAATGTCCATACCGCAATGGGGTAACAGAACTTCCTTGGCTCGGTGAGCCAGGCACTATGGCTTGGATTGTTGCATATAAATGTAAATACTATATTACATGGCAAGATATTATATATATACTGTATATACACACAGGAAAAACATTAATGTAATCAGAGCAGGAATAACATATATACAGAAGCAGAGACAGTTAACCTCTTTTACTCAAGGACAGCCATGGCATCACTATAGCGTGTTGGAGGTATGCCTTTTGTGGTACGCTCAGAACGCCTAAGTGGAACGAGATTTGAATCAGGAACAGAGTCACTGAAATCAATTAAATCATCTGTCGAAGGGTTCTCTTGCACTAGAGCAATTGGTGGATAACAGCTAAATGGTAGTAGTTTAGGCGCCCACATAAGCTCAGTTAACGTTGGGGGTCTCTCTTTCGCTTCAGAAGGTGACAAGATCTCTGTACTCGTTGTCTCAGCTGGGGGCACCTCTGTGGGTAGTCCTTCTTTAAGGCACAGCTTCAGACGGTTTCGGTGTACTACTTGGGGCTGTCTCCCAGGTTTAGAGATCTCATACACGTCGGATTCAGGATATGGTATGGAGATGACACTGTATGGTTCTTTCTCCCAGAATGGATCCAATTTCACATTCCGATGGTTATTCCTTAACCATACACGGTCGCCAACTTTCAGGGGCGCTGCATGGGCGTGATGGTTGTAATCCTCCTGTTGTCTCCTACGAACCTCATCCATGCGCGTTTCAACTATCTCTTTAGCTTCCTCCATATGTCGGCGGTGTTCAACAACCCAGTCTGTTATGGGTAGTGGATTGGTGGTGTCAGGAACCTTCACACCAAGGGTTAAGTCTGAAGGAAGTTGACCTTGTCTTCCAAACATTAGATAAAATGGTGCGTATCCCGTAGATGTTTGGGGTGTGTTGTTGTAAATATAGGCCAAGTCCTTGATACGCTCAGACCACTCAACACCAGGTGTAACTGCGGCTGTTCTTAGCATGCCGATGATCACTTGATTTGCCTTCTCGCACATACCATTCCCTTGAGGGTGATACGCTGTGGTTCGCAACTTCTTGCAGTCTTGGAACTGACACAGCTCACGGAACAATTGGGATTCAAACGCCGATCCACGGTCGGTGAGGATATGCTCAGGACAACCGTAATGGCGGACAAACTCTGCGTAGAAGGTCTCAGCCGTAGTTCTTGCTGTAAGATCTCTGACAGGCACGATGACAAGGAACTTGGAGTAATGATCCACCATCGTCAGAGCGTAGCTGTAGCCGGAACGTGTGGGACCCAACTTCACATGGTCCAGAGCAACAATTTCACACGGCTTTTGAGTCTTAATTGGATGTAGAGGGGCCTTCTGATCTCTTCGACCTTCCTTGGTGATACTACAGGCGGGACACTCTCGGCACCAACTCTCAATGTCACTCCTCATCCCAACCCAATAGAAGCGACGACGGATGGTAGCTTCGGTCTTTTGTACCCCGAAGTGACCGGATCTGTCATGATACGCCTCAAGTATCATCTGTGCGTCTCTTCTTGGTACGAGGATCTGATGAAGCCTTTCACCTGTGACAGGATCAAGAGTGTTTCTAAGTAGAAGGCCTCGTTGGACAAACAGGCGCTTCCTCTGTCGCCAAAGGCGTTTTAATTCCACGTCATGAAGACCTCTCTTTACACGGGTTGGTATTCTTCCTGTAAGCAGGAAATCTGACAATTCTCCTAAAACTCTGCTCTCTTCTTGGAACGTTTTCCACAGAGATGGCTCCTGGAGGGATTCGGCAGCTGTTTTCGCCAGAGATTCTCCTTCTACAGGGACACCAATAGCAACCTGTTGGGCAAACTTGTTGTAGAATGGTGGCATCTCCACCTCTTCCCAGATGTCTTCTCGGGGTGGTTCTTCTCCCACAGGCAACCTTGAGAGTGCATCAGCGTTAGCGTTGGACTTGCCACTGCGATACTTGACAGAGAACTTGTAATTCGCGAGTCTTGAGGCCCACCGTTGTTCAAGGGCTCCCAGTCGAGCAGTGTCCAGATGCGCCAACGGATTGTTATCTGTGTACACGGTAAAGGGTGTGGCAGCCAGGTAGTCTTTAAACTTCTCTGTCACGGCCCAGACAAGCGCCAGAAGTTCGAGTTTGAAAGAACTATAGTTCTGGTCGTTCTTCTCCGCGCCTCTCAGACTCCTGCTGGCGTAGGCGATGACTCGCTCTTTGTTGTCCTGAACCTGGGACAACACTGCACCCAAACCTTGGTGACTTGCATCTGTGTACAAGCGGAATGGCTGACTGTAGTCGGGATAGGCTAGAATTGGTGGTTGCGTCAGAAGTGCTTTAAGCGCTTGAAAGGCTTCCTCTTGACGCGCTGTCCAGTCTACCGGAAGCTTTCGGTTGTAGTTTTCTCTGGGACAACCGCGCAACAACTCGTTCAGAGGCTCGGCTACTTGGGCGAAGTGTGGTATGAAACGCCGGTAGTAACCTGCGAATCCAAGGAAGCTTCGGACTTCTTTGACGGTAGTTGGTCTTCGCCAGTTCTGGACTGCAGTGATCTTTTCAGGATCAGGTTGGACGCCTTGTGCGCTCACGACATGCCCAAGGTAGTGAACTTGGGGTTTCAACAGGTAGCACTTGGAGGGCTTCACCTTTAGGCCGTGCTGTATAAGTACCTTGAATACCTCGGACAGGTGACGAAGGTGTTCTTGGTATGTCCGGGAGAATACAATAACATCGTCCAGGTACAGTAGCACACTCTGGAAATTCTCATGGCCGAGGCACCTCTCCATAAGCCGTTGGAATGTGGCTGGGGCATTACATAGCCCAAATGGCATACTATTGAATTCAAAGAGTCCCATCGGGGTCGTAAACGCAGTCTTTTCACGATCTTCAGGCGCCATAGGGACTTGCCAGTATCCACTGGTTAAGTCCAGGGTCGAGAAACAGGTAGCTGATCCCAAAGCCGTTAGAGATTCCTCAATCCGCGGCAATGGGTATGCGTCTTTGTGCGTGACGTTGTTGAGTTTACGATAGTCCACACAAAATCGTAGGGCTCCGTCTTTCTTCTTGACAAGGACTAGCGGGGCTGCCCAGGGGCTGTTACTCTCCCGGATGACATCAGCATCTTGCATCTCTTGGATCAACTTTTTCACCGGTTGGTACATCGCTGGTGGTATGGGACGGTGACGCTCCTTGATTGGATGGTGGTCGCCAGTCAGAATGCGATGTTGTATGGTCGTGGTCTTACCAAAGTCCAATGGGTGTTTGCTGAATGCCTGTTGGTAACGCTTGGCCACATTGCGAACCCCATTGATGTGCTCTATAGGGGTATTGGCGTCTCCCACGTTCAATTCATCCCACCAGGACTTCGTGGCTCCATTCTGAATGTTCTCAGCAGCTTGGGTGGAACGCTATGTGGCGGTAGAATCACCAGAGAGAATGTCTTCTGGTGCTAACCGGTGTAGCAGGGCCACAGAGTGGAACTTGTGGAGGTTCACGGGAGCATCGCCCAAGTTGACTAAGCGGACAGGAACACGTCCATTGGAAACTGTAACAAGGCTGCGGGCAGCCATGACAAGTGGTTGGCCAGCTACCTGTATGGGTTGTAGCAAGGCCTCGTAGTCCTGATTTTCTATGCCCGGACGGGCACGGCACCACACCATAGTTTCTGTTCCAGGCTGTAGGGTTACTGGACGGGTATCTTGGATCCGGACTCGACCAATTTCACCTTGTTTGTTGGTGAACTTGTGCTGGGCATTGAGTACACGAATGGCCCGCTGAATGGTCTGCTGGTCACTGGGAGAAGCTGTAAGGAGAGAGGCATGCAAGGCATCCAACACTTCTGCAAAGCAATGGCGTAAAACATTCATGCCTAATATTACAACTGCAAACCTATCATCCTCTACATCAGTGACAATTACACCCTGTCTAGGCAGTTTCAAGTCCCCAATCTGGATAGTGGGTTCCCAATAACCCTGCTGTGGTATGGGCTGTCCATTGCTGGCACACAGATTTATCCATGTGTCAGGTGTTCTATTCAACACACCTAAGTCCCAATGTTCAAGGAACACCTGCTTGCGCAGGGTTGTTACCTGAGATCCAGTGTCCACCAACGCTGTCAGAGGGACGCCGTTCACCCGGATTGTGATGTGTGGGCAGGCTGAGACGAAGCGTGACAATGGCACTGAAGATACACCTGGGCCCTTCTTCTTTCCTCCCGAGGGGCGGCCCGCTGCCTCGGGGGTGGCCCGTTTAACTGAAAACACTGAGGCCTGGTGTGTCCATATCTATGGCAATAGGTACAGTATGGCCTCTCACTCTGCGGAGGTTTCACTGAAGACGGACGTCTGGGTGGCGACTCAGGTGAGATGTTGAGACTTCGCAAAGGATCACTGGACGATGAAGACGGCTGGGTCAGACGATCTAGACGGACGGTGATCTGTTCCATGGCACGGGTCAGATGATCCACTCGGGCCAGAAGGTCATCTCTGGAGTCTGCTGGTGTAGTCTGCGCAGTTTGGGCAGCAGGTGAGGTACCCAGAGGTAGTGACAGGACAACTGGAGCAATGCTTGTTGAGGGTCCAGGTGAGGGAGCACAGATGACTGGGCTCGGCTGGGGCTGCTCCTGTCCCAAGACCTGGATGGCAAGGGCCTTGAAGTCAGCAAAGGTGATGCTGGGATATTGTGCAGCAAGCATTCGCAACTGACTCTGGAGCAATGTGGTACCCGCCCCTTCTATGAAGCGGTCAAGCAAGATTTTATCAGAGTCCACATTTTCACATGGATCCACTTGCACCACAGCTCTGAACGCCTCTTGGAGGGATAAAGCATAGTCCCGCAGGGTCTCAAGAGGTAGTTGTTGTCTGGAAAAGAAGCGCATCTTTACCTCGGAGACAGATCGCACGTCAAAGTTCACCTGGAGTTTGTCCAGAATTTGCCCAGGGGTTCTTTTGTCAGAGGCAGGCCAGGATTTGACCTCCCTAGCTGCAGCACCCTCAAGCTGGCCCAGCAGGATCTGTATCTGCTGTTCTGTATTCAGAGGATAGAACTGGAAGAGAGACAGCATCTTCTCACGAAAGTCCCTGAGGGTATGCGCCTCCCCTTTGTAGCGCGGCAGCCATGGTGCGCCAGGGTAAAATGGCATGGAGAATGGTAGGCTGCTCGCTATGGGCACTGCTGGATCACTAGAAACAGATGGCACAATGTCACTTTGCTCAGTCATGTTGTTTGCAGGTATGACTGGAATTAGGTCGCCGTCTCTTTAAGAAACTCAACTGCTTGCTGGCAGGGAATGGAGACTACAACTTGGAATGCTGTCCCTTTAAGAATGCTGTAGCTATTAACAGAGTCACTGTGATGCAGGCTGACGGTGTGCTCCCCCTCTTTAAAGGTGGCACTCCCCACGGACACGGAAAACACTCGCTGGGGCCGTGGGAGGACTGAAGACAAGGACAGGGAGGCACAGTACTCACTGACAGCAACTGCAGCGTGGACCAGAGATCAGCGGTGCACAGCAGGGACGGTGATGCGGCACCGGAGAGTCAGAAATGGCGCTGGCACGTTCGCCTTTCACTTTCTTGTATGGGTGCGCTGGAGCATTGCGCTCAGCATTCTGGGCTCTCCTAAGATGGCGGCAGATGGGTCTCCTGGCCTCATGGGCAGTGCTGAAAATCTCCCGCACTTTTGCAAGGTACAGTTAACCCTTTGTGGGCGTTCTTACACAGCGATGTGGCGCAGCAAACAAGTCCTGGGCGTTTTAACTCTTCCAGGGCTGTAACACACTGAGAGGACAGTCTTTAGGGCTTACTTCAGGGGTATAGGGCTCCCCTCTTTGTGGCAAGCACTCTCAGGGAATAAACTTGATCTTAGCAAAGTCCACAATAAAGACCGATGCTCTGGAGACAATTTGGCACACTTTTCGTGGCGACTTTCTCAAAATGGCACACACCCGTATCCTGTTCGTGACGCCAGTTTTTCTTGCGGTGACCAGATGGAAGGTAACGCTGCAGTTGGGATTGCGGGGTGCAAACAGCGCAGACTTGTCACGGTCTCTGGGCACGAGGGCGCAGCGCTGGTGCTGTCCCACGTTACCACCACTGGTACCGGTGATGAGGGGGCTGCACAAATGTTGGTGGTGATTGTTCCCCCGGGGCGCTTCCCCTATACTGTGCCGACTGGTGGTGTTTGGGGCGCCCTGATGTTGTCGGTGCAGAGTCAGACACAGAAACGGTTGTAAAGTTGAACTTTTACTTCCATGGGTGTGGAGGCACAAATGCTTAAACAGTTTCTTCAATACAAAACAACGGGGTACGCCTGGTGACACAGCAAAGTCCTGGGGTGCAGGGTAGACTTGATGAAAGGTGTTCCTAGCCCCTTATACTTCAGTGTTACAGCCCTAAGGTGCGTCTGGGCTCCTATTTGGCACATAGGAGGATGCCCACCATGATACTAGTACATAATATTCCCCACTCACATTATGTGGTCCTGATAGCTCAGAGTTTCGGGGTGCAATAGTCAGGGTGGCAGGATATTCCACAGGTCTGGCCTTGGCCCCTGGATCCTGTGATACTTGCTATGGAGCACGTGTTCCAGAATGTTCTCTCCACAGTCTCATGCTGACAAGATAATGATGCTTGACTTCCTTCAGGGCGATGGCTAGGCAGACAGGGGACAGGATCTTCTGAATAGCTGGAGTATGTCAGCTCTCCAACCTTCCTGGGCCTGTCTAGGAATTGAGATTCCTGCACTAAACTCACTGCTTTCTTCACAGGACATCACACTTATCTCCTCACCTCCTCCTCCTCCTAACACTCCACACTTCTAACTCCTCACACGCAGGACCTTCCTGCAGGGGTGTTACCATGGGGACCCAGTGATCAGCTGACTCCTCCCCTTTTCCCAGGCGATGTCCTCCCATTGGACATTTGGTTACTATTCAATCCTATGGGAGGTGTAATGCATGTGTGAGGCTCACTAGGTGGCGCTGTGTTGTGTGAGACTCAGGACCCCCTGCTATGTCACACAGGCTATGAAGCAACAGGAAATAATACAATGCACAGAGATCACCCTCAGCCCAGCCATAGCCAGCTCTGGGATGCCACACACCCACACAGTTATATATACCCCATTGGCTTGTAAAGAATATATTCTGTGCGGTTCACTTATTTTGTAGATGGTTCCAGAAATCCTCCTAGAAGTCGGAGCTTCCCCTCATACAGTCATAGTGTTACAGGATCAAACTCAGCTTTCCGGTACCCACCTTTATGAAGCACTTGCATAAGCTCCGCCCCCCTAGTGCTATACATACAAGGGCAGGTGCTACATATAGATCTCCATCTCAAGTACTGTCGCTCCTGTGCTGGGAATGTGGCAGATAACCAAGGTCTGCACCAAAAGGGTTCAGATCAGATGGAAAAGCTAAAAGTAGAATTGTATCCGGTCTAGACAATGCTCTGTGAGCTAAACACAGCAACTGCACCAACCCCTGTGGTAGTTTGTTACAATGTATCAGTCTAGAGCCCAGGCTGTAGAGCTCACAGAGCATTGTCTAGACTGGATACATCAGCAGTAGCTGCACAAATCTCTCTGCTAGTTTGCTACAATGTATCAGTCTGGAGTCCAGGCTGTTGAGCTCACAGAGCATTGTCTAGACTGGGTACAATGTATCAGCTGAGAGCAAGACTAGCTATGTACAGGGTTACTGCCTCTGAATGGACAGGAGAGTCTTCTCAGTCACTGACAGCAAGCAGAGATCTTGTACACGGGGGAAGAATAGAAACAGAAAGTCTATTAGAAGGTTCTAGAACATTTCATTATATAGAGATTAAGCTTCTCTTGTATAATCTCTTTATGACAAATACCTTAAGTACTACGGGGTGAACCTGCTAGAAAACAATGTTGCAGAATGTACACATCTAATTTTTACATTTCATTGGATTGATCACTTGTCCTTGCTATGTGGATGTCATAGATATTTTATTACGTTTTCCTATTGCCAATAAATTTTAGAATTTTTTTTTTCAATTTCCTTGCTGACGTTTTTGGAAATTTTTTCAATTTTTAACTCCATTTTCTTCTGCAAATCTTCACATTTTTTCCCCATTTTTTTCTCCTGCGATTTCTCCAAACATGATTCTATTCCGACAGTTCCAGGATATAAAACCTTTGGCCGTCACGTGATAGCGGTCGGCTACGGCTTCTACTCTCTGCCTGGACTGCTAATCAGCGCCGTAATGAAAATGACTGAGCCACTCAGCGGTACGGCGGTACACAATGTGCGCTCTCCCTCATCCGCTCCTACGAAAATTGGATTTTTATTCCCGATTAAACCCCGTAAAGAGGCTCCAAATATTTCACTATTAAAAATAAGAAAGAAAAAAAAAATTGCAATTTTTTTCAAAAAATTTCCATTGTGAAATCATTTCTTCTGCGTGCCGTGTTTGGATTAACCCCGTCCGCTTCATCCTTCCAGACGCTGAAGGGATCAGACAAGCACAATCTGAACTCATCAGCGTCTGGAGACTTCGCCCTCCGTTAATAGAGGAATTGCGAACGTCTGAACGGGGAAGATGAATTATGTGACTGATGAGCAATTATTTCTCGGCCTGTTGTATGGACTCTCTGCGGCTATTCTGTATGTGTTGCACGTCCGCACAATTACCTTTGTCTGATTACCTCTCTCATCGTCCTGACTGGCCGCGCGGCTACCGGAGGTTCTCTCTCTCCTGACCTGTCTTTGCGGAGTTAATTTAAAAAGAAAGCGCCGGTCTTCCAGATAATGGGGTATTTTTAGCAGGGTCAGTGCGAGGCCTCTTCTACATGCAGCGCACGGTTTATGTGCTTGGGTGACTTATCTGTAGACGAGAAGAAGTCATTAGGGAAACGGCGTTGTTATTCGGTCGCTCGGTACGCTCGGCATGTGGGCGCTGCGCCCCGCCGGCTACGATGTCAACTGACGAAAGATTTTTATTACTAAACGGAAGGTAATTTTGCTGAGAAATTGCTCGGATTGTAAAAAATTCATCCATGGCTGGCGAGGATGAGGATTGCGTGAGCCCGGTGACAATGGGAGGGAGGGGGGGAGTCTCCTCACCATTATTAAACTGTGCAAATGGTGCAAATTGTGACAAATGTATCAACATGGTGCAGGCGGAATGATACATTGTGCACTGAATTCACTTTACATCGATGGGGCAAAAATTTATAACAATATTAATTTGCTCCTAAATTTTGCACCCAAAAAATTTGGTTAATATTTACGACTCTTCTGAGCCACGCCCTTTTTCTAGAGAATTTTTTTTAAACTATTGTGGAGAGTACAAAATACACACAAGGGGGAGGTTTCTTGTTACTGACGCACCCAGCACCGCCCTGCGAAACTTTTTCCAATATACTCTTAGGTCACGCAGAGGGGTCATAGATGTGACTTTTGACTCGAGCGCCATGTTTGTCTATGTAGTTATGGCAGACTGGTGTAAATCTTAATATTTTAAATAATGTCTTGTTCCAAAAAATGTAAAATAAAAACTTTGGTTGTAAATCCAGGTCTTGATTAAAAATTTCCCATGACTTTTCTTTCGCAGCTCCTTTGCAAAACGATGAGTATCCATAGTAACAGACTACAAAGACTACACAGCATATCCTCCACACACCCACCTCCTGCAGCACCATAATATCCTCACAGAAACCTCCTGCAGCAGCACACCCTCCATACACCCACCTCCTGCAGCAGCACACCCTCCGCACACCCACCTCCTGCTCCACAATATGCACACTTCCACATTCTGCAGCATCTTATCCTCCACACATCTTCTGCCTCCAGCTGCATATCCTGCACACTTCTACTTTCTGCAGCAGCAGCACATCTTCCACATATCCATGTCCTGCAGCAGCACATCCTGCAAATTCCCAACCCTTGAAGGAGCACATCTTCCACTCCCACCTCCTGTAGCAGCAAGTCCTGCTCATTTTCCGCTCCAACAGCAGGACATCCTGCAAACACCTACCGCCTGCACACTTCCACCTTCCGCAGCAGCACATTCTCCTCACACCCACCTCCTGCAGCAGCACATCCCCCCCACTACTATCTACAAGAGCAACAAGTCCTACACACTTCTACCTCCTGAAGCAGCAAATACTCCACACATCCACCTCCTACAGCAGCACATCATCCCCACTCCTATCTCCTGCAGCAGTACATCCTCAACACCCATCTTCTTCAGTAGCACATCCTCCCCACTCCTACCTCCTGCAGCAGCATACCCACCACACTCCTACCTCCTGCAGCAGCACATCATCCCCACACCCACCTCCTGCAGCAGCACGTCCTCCCCACTCCTACCTCCTGCAGCAGCACATCCTCCCCACTCCTACCTCCTGCAGCAGCACATCCTCCCCACACCCACCTCCTGCAGCAGCACGTCCTCCCCACTCCTACCTCCTGCAGCAGCACATCCTCCCCACTCCTACCTCCTGCAGCAGCACATCCTCCCCACACCCACCTCCTGCAGCAGCACGTCCTCCCCACTCCTACTTTTTGCAGCAGCACATCCTCCCCACACCCACCTCCTGCAGTTGCACATCGTATCCCACCTTCTGCTGCAGGAGATCCCGTGCACACACTCACTTCCTGCAGACACAAAATAGACTGTCACTATTTGCAGGTTTGTATGTGAGTCAGAGAGTGCAGGGTTGGTGCACAGTATAGGAATACAATTCCTTGTACCATGTGGGTATTACAGTGAAACCTGCACTGGACGGAACAAAGGGGCCCGGGGTATAGCAACAGCCCAGAGTAGGAACTCTAGTGGTACCAATCCTAATTCTGCCGTTCCTTAGCTTTATCCATAGTTGGAAAAGCTGGGTGACAGCCATATATTTATAATTATAGTTTCCAGACTCCTGAATGCTCGCTCTCTCTAGCTGTACAGTAAACACGGCCTATTACTTTAAGAGATGCCCCAGTGCCAGCCCCAGACAATCTCTCTTTGTTGCAAGTTTCTGGCACCCTGCATTAGTCAGTAATGGCCGAGTGGAATCGTCTCAGCCCGCGGCGGCTCCTGTAATAATTATAAATTATAAATAATTATAAATTCACCGACAGTAGGAGCAGTCAGAGTCCCCGGAATCATTGCACATGTTGTTTCTGACATTTCATGCTTATAATTAACTTTCCTTATTATTTCTTTTATATTTTTGACTTTTTCCTTTCATTAACTCTGAATATGGCCAAGATTCAGGTATAGAGCGAAGGGTCATATGCCAGTGAGTGTACAACGGCACCCCCTGTGATCAGAAGTAATCTGAAATTACAGGGTCCTAATGCACCAATGGGAATGTTGACCCATCATGTTAACTACAGGCCCGGTGACAATTCGGTCTTGGAGACAGAACTCTGCGCTTTTATTGTTGAACCTCGCCTTCCCTTTGTAGCAGTACAGATCTCCTCCCCTACAGTAACACATCCCCCTGACTCGTACCTCCTGCAGTAGCCACTCCATGCCTATAGACTGCAGCAGCTCCCCACACTCCCATCTACTGCACAGACTGCAGCAAGACCCCCACTACCATCTACTGCAGCATCACCCCCACTACTATCTACTGCAGCATCACCCCCACTACTATCTACTGCAGCATCACCCCCACTACTATCTACTGCAGCATCACCCCCACTACTATCTACTGCAGCATCACCCCCACTACCATCTACTGCAGCATCACCCCCACTACCATCTACTGCACAGACTGCAGCAAGACCCCCACTACCATCTACTGCAGCAACACCCCCACTACCATCTACTGCAGTATCACCCCACTACCATCTACTGCAGCATCACCCCCACTACCATCTACTGCACAGACTGCAGCAAGACCCCCACTACCATCTACTGCAGCAACACCCCCACTACCATCTACTGCAGTATCACCCCACTACCATCTACTGCAGCATCACCCCCACTACCATCTACTACACAGACTGCAGCAAGACCCCCACTACCATCTACTGCAGCAACACCCCCACTACCATCTACTGCAGTATCACCCCACTACCATCTACTGCAGCATCACCCCCACTACCATCTACTGCAGCATCACCCTCACTACCATTTACTGCAGCATCACCCTCACTACCATCTACTGCAGCATCACCCCCACTACCATCTACTGCAGCATCACCCCCACTACCATTTACTGCAGCATCACCCTCACTACCATCTACTGCAACACCCCCACTACCATCTACTGCAGCAACACCCCCACTACCAACTACACCAGCATCACACCCCCACTACAATCTACTGCAGCACATCTTCCCACTACCCTCTACTGTAGCAAACAACCCCATTACCATCTACTGCAGCAACACACTCGCTACTCCTGTCCACTGCAGCAGGACATCCACCATTACCCTCTATTACAGCATCACACCGCCACTACCATCTACTGTTGCAACAAACTCACTATGCCTGTCCACTGCAGCAGGGCACCCTCCATTACCCTTTACTGAAGCACACACACCACTACCATCTACTGCAGCAACACACTCACTACTGCCCAATTACCCCATTATATTATACCCCCTGAGATAAATTCTGCCCTCAATGCCCCCTTATATTAATAAAGCACTGTAATGGCCCCCTACAGTGCTGGCCAAAAGTATTGGCACCCCTGCAATTCTGTCAGATAATACTCAATTTCTTCCAGAAAATGATTGCAATCACAAATGCTTTGGTAATAATATCTTCATTTAATTTGTCGTCAATGGAAAACCACAAAAAGAATTGTCAAAAAGCCAAATTGGATATAATTCCACACCAAACATAAAAAAGGGGGTGGACAAAAGTATTGGCACCCTTTGAAAAATCATGTGATGCTTCTCTAATTTGTGTAATTAACAGCACCTGTTACTTACCTGTGGCACATAACAGGTGGTGGCAATAACTACATCACACTTGCAGCCAGTTGAAATGGATTAAAGTTGACTCAACCTCTGTCCTGTGTCCTTGTGTGTACCACATTGAGCATGGAGAAAAGAAAGAAGACCAAAGAACTGTCTGAGGACTTGAGAAGCAAAATTGTGAGGAAGCATGAGCAATCTCAAGGCTACAAGTCCATCTCCAAAGACCTGAATGTTCCTGTGTCTACCGTGCGCAGTGTCATCAAGAAGTGTAAAGCCCATGGCACTGTGGCTAACCTCCCTAGATGTGGGCGGAAAATAAAAATTGACGAGAGATTTCAACGAAAGAGTGTGCGGATGGTGGCTAAAGAACCTCGACTAACATCCAAACAAGTCCTAGCTGCCCTGCAGTCCGAGGGTACAACAGTGTCAACCCGTACTATCCGTCGGCGTCTGAATGAAAAGGGACTCTATGGTAGGATACCCAGGAAGACCCCACTTCTGACCCAGAGACATAAAAAAGCCAGGCTGGAGTTTGCCAAAACTTACCTGAGAGAGCCAAAAACTTTATGGAAGAATGTTCTCTGGTCAGATGAGACAAAAGTAGAGCTTTTTGGGAAAAGGCATCAACATAGAGTTTACAGGAAAAAAAAAGAGGCCTTCAAAGAAAAGAACACGGTCCCTACAGTCAAACATGGCGGAGGTTCCCTGATGTTTTGGGGTTGCTTTGCTGCCTCTGGCACTGGACTGCTTGACCGTGTGCATGGCATTATGAAGTCTGCAGCATAATGTAGGGCCCAGTGTGAGAAAGCTGGGTCTCCCTCAGAGGTCATGGGTCTTCCAACAGGACAATGACCCAAAACACACTTCAAAAAGCACTAGAAAATGGTTTGAGAGAAAGCACTGGAGACTTCTAAAGTGGCCAGCAATGAGTCCAGACCTGAATCCCATAGAACACCTGTGGAGAGATCTCAAAATGGCAGTTTGGAGAAGGCGCCCTTCACATCTCAGGGACCTGGAGAAATTCCAGCAGAGCATTGTAAGAAACTCATTGCTGGTTACCGGAAGCGGTTGTTCGCAGTTATTTTGTCTAAAGGTTGTGCTACCAAGTATTAGGCTGAGGGTGCCAATACTTTTGTCCGGCCCATTTTTGGAGTTTTGTGTAAAATGATCAATGATTTGACTTTTTTTTCATTGTCTTTTGTGTTTTTTCATTGCAAGCAAAATAAATGAAGATATTATTACCAAAGCATTTGTGATTGCAATCATTTTCTGGAAGAAATTGAGTATTATCTGACAGAATTGCAGGGGTGCCAATACTTTTGGCCAGCACTGTATATTCATAATACCCCAACAACCATATTTTACAAATTATGCCCCTTATGTAAATGATCCCCCTTATATTTATAATACCCCCTAATGATCCCTTTTATTCTTTATGTGCCATTATATAAATGATCTCCCCTATAGTCAGGGCATGCTGGGAGTCTTAGAGTCTCAGGATGGGGAGATTACTGCTCTGTATTAATGTCTGACCTCTACCATCTGCGTCATTGCTGGGTCTTGTAGTGCATCAGCTCCCTCTTATTACAGTGATAATACATTGATGCTGATGGCTGTTTATTAGGGGGTCAATCCCTGCTTGACAATAAGCTGATCACAAATTGCCCCCCCCCCCCCCTTTCTGGAATCCCCGGTGATCTGCTGTAATCTGTCAGGAAACATAGCAGTAAGTGTTTTGTTTCTCTGCAGCGCCACCACAGGAGAAATGAAGTATTGCACAATGTCCATTTACAACAATGGCTTGTCTGAGTATTGCAGGACAGGTCAGGTCCTCCACAGGGAGACGCTCTACAGTCTGGCCAAGAGATGAGGGTTCTGAATAGAGGAACCCACCCCTTTATTGACCTAGACATCCCTTTTAAGTCTAGATATAATTACTTTTTTCTCTAGTCTTTCACTTGTAGGTCTAAAACCTTGCATGAGGCGTACCTTTAAGGAATGCTATATCACTATGTACCACTAGGTGGTGGAGCAGCCTTTGCTAAATCTTTCCAGGACACTGTAATAACTTATTTTTCATCTCATAGCCGGGACTTGACCAAGATTTATAACTGAGAGGGGGCCCTTAGGCTCCTGTACAGACAGCTTGTATGGAGCAGAAGACTGGTGATCCGCTATGTCAGCTTAAAGGGGTCCTCTGATAACAATAAGTTTCTTGTTGACCTGAAGGGCTCTAACTGCTGGGATCACAAGAACGGTGCATCGCTGCTCCATTCATTTCAATGGGAACTGCTGGTGAGAACCCCACTTCCCCTGTGTGGTGGGGTCCCAGTGGTCAGCAAGGACAGGGGGTACTACCCCTTTAAAGACTAGACCCCTGTGCGCTAACCTGTTACAACATAGTTACAATCTACATATACATGTCAGTTTATAAATAAATTGCATCATTTGTTCTGTATTACATGTCTTAGAGTTCGGAGCTGTAATCATAATTCTGCTACTTGATTCTCGGTATCAGTCAGCATTGTGCTGACAGACACACCCCTAGAAGCTTAGTTTAGCCTCTACAATGCACTGACATCATGTTCCTATATGGGATTATCATATAGTGTCTACACTAGCACCTACAGAAATCACATAAGTAGGTGAGGGGACGATGGCGCCAGAGAAATGACAAACTTCCCAAAATGTGCATGTGGATGGATAAGAGCCAGCCAATGAAACATCTCAGGATCAGTGCAAGATAAGAAAGGAAAGTGTTTGTGCAGACTGCACAAGGTTTGTTTGTAGTCTGTTACCATGGAGACACATAGGACTGTATAGGAGCTGTAGACACAAAAACGGTAGGAAATTTCCCTCTTAGATTAAGTTGCACGCTCTGTTACGTGCTTGAAGCCACCCATTTCTTTCTTCATCCAGACTTTCAGGTCTCAGGGCGATAAGATGTGAAATGACTGAGCAGCCTCCATATTACAGAGGCGCAGGGTGAAATCTTAGTTTTGTTGTTTTTTCTGATTTTTTTGGCCGTAATATTTTCATTCAAGAGCACTGCAGATCACTGAGACGTCTCATGTAGAGAGGAGGACGGGGTGAATGTATTTAGCGGCGCTCTCGTTGGGCTCGTGGCTTCGGCTCCAGTAATTCCATTCTCCACAGGATTTTACACTTTCAGAATTGGCCGGAAAATCCTCTGCTGGTTCCAGCGCTGCGTAGTGCGGAGGATTAGAGGATCGGGTCTCCAGATACAGGCATGGCCATGTCATCAGGGGTTATGATATATGTAGCTACATGAGATATAGCTGTATATATACCAATACCATATGTATTCAGTATAATATATAATATATAAAAATATCTAAAAGTATACAGTATATATATATATTATACATATTGTATGTATTCGGTAAAACATATATACACATACATACATACATACATACATACGGTATATACTGAGTAAGATATATACCATGGCCCAACAAAAATCTCTACAGATTAATTTCTTATTAATTTCTTACTATATCTTCATAGGGATCACAGCCTTGTTTTTTCTGATACAAAGCTCCAAATCCCCTACATAGATATAGAATTGCATGATAAAATTTGCTCTGCCGACAGCCACCACTAGTGGGAGCTCAGGAGCTTACTGCAGACTGTTTATACATTGTACTCTATTGTGACACAGTCCACAATAAGCTTTTGAGCCCCCCCCTAGTGGTGCCTGCAAGCAGACAGAATTTTATTGTGTAAGTCTTTTTTCTATACAGGGGATTTGGAGCTCTGTATCAGGAAACTGAAGATATATAAAGAAATCACAGGCTTATAATTAACCTGATATGTAAAAAACTATTAATATAGCGTTGTCTGTCGGAATTGTATAAGTGACTGGATGCCCCCTGCAGGGCTATATGATGCAAAACTTAGCACGTATCCAACTGATGTTAATGACTGTGGTCGACCTGAGAGTTGCCACATCACCTAGTCTATTAGCTGTGGTCAGTGGCGTAACTAGGAATGGCTGGGCACCAAGGCGAATATTTGACATGGCACCCCCCGAACCGCCACCTCTAACCCCCTCGGACCGCCCCCTCCAACCCCATTCCCCCACACAAACTGCATTCCTTTGCACACTATTATGCGCCATAGTGGCACCTGCACACAGTATTATGCCCCATAGCGGCCCCTGCACACAGTATTATGCCCCATAGTGGACCCTGCACACAGTATTATGCCCCATAGCGGCCTCTGCACAAAGTATTATGCCCCATAGCGGTTCCTGCACAAAGTATTATGCCCCATAGCGGCTCCTGCACACATTATTATGCCCCATAGTGGCCCCTGCACACAGTATTATGTCCCATAGCGGCCCCTGCACAGTATTATGCCCCATAGTGGCTCCTGCACACAGTGTTATGCAGCATAGTGGCCCCTGCACAAAGTATTATTCCCCATTGTGGACCACCCATGAATGGTTATTATACTCTGGGGTCTTTTCAGACCCCAGAGTATAATGATCGTAGACCCAGGGGAGGATGCAAACATAAAAAACAATGCTACTTACTTACTTACTACATCAGCCATCTTCAATGTTGTACCAGATCTCGCGTCAGCCAAGCCGGCGTCGCGACGCATAATAACGTTGGCTGACGTCTGAGACGTCACCAAACAGGCTCGAAGCCTGTCGGAGCACAGGAGAGGTAAGTAACGTTGTTTTTTATGTTCGCTCACCTCCCCTGGGCACCCGAAATCCAGGAAAAAGACCCCAGAGTAAAATGATAGCAGTTTTTGTGGGGTTTGCGGTAGCGGCTTCCATAGGGCTCCGGGCCCCTAATGTCCCGGACCCTGTGGCAGCCGCTACCGCTGCTACACTGGTATTTACGCCCCTGGCTGTGGTGACCTCATGATGGCAACGGGGCCCATCCGCTGACATTACTTACAGGGCGACACAGTGATGGGTCTTGTGATGGGTATCACTGTATAGCCCCAGACTAGAGTTAACCGATGTGTGAGCAGAGGTGTGGAAGTGTCGGCCTCTCATAAATTATCTAGGCTGGCCTGGATTTGTGGCCTCAGTGTCTGATGTGGCCAGATACGTCGCATTCTTGTATGGCACTGATATCAGATTATGTATGGAGTTGTCACTTGGTCACTGTATGGTGGTATTATTGATGCACTATGTGGTGGTATTAACTTTGTGTGTCCCTGTGCTGTATAGAATTTGTGCAGTGCATGGTGGTGACAGCAGTATATAGTATTTTTAGAAATAGTAAAGCGGGAACAGGAGTAACCGGCAAAAGTATTGCACAGGACAGTACCCAACAAGCCTGAATCTGGCTGCACTGCCTAGCATACTAGTCTCACCCATAGCTAATAGTGAAGCGGTTCAGTGTGTCAGTCACTTAGTGATGGAGCTCCCCAATTGCCCCTGGTGCTCTGATCTCTGGCACCACTGCCAGTCCTGAGAATAAAGATTTAGCTCTGCTTCCCCTTCAAAGGGGTCTTCTGGTTTGTAATACAGGTACCGTACTGCTGAAATGGGCTGATAATGGGGAAGGGGATCATCCTTGTAATTTACGGACAGCCAGCCCCTCTAGATAACCCCCTAATAGGGCATATTGATAAGGTCAGTCTACATCAGACTAACCTTATATAGATTTTGGCTATAATGGACAGTTTCTACTTTTTTAGAACATGGACATGTTATGCTAGGTTCACACTAGCATTTGGCCTTTCCATTCTTCTGGTCTGTCAGAGAGGCAGAACAATGAATAGGCAGACCGCAACAACAGTCAAATATGGAGCCCGATGGACCCCATTAACTAAAATGGGATCCGTTGGGTGAAACCGCCGGATGAAACAGTCAGTCCTCCAGGACTTTTTCATCCAGTGATTTTGGACGCATAGTGATACAAAGACTCCAAACACAGATGTGAACGGAGCCTTATCCAGATAATATCTCATAGTCCCCAACATTCAATAAAAAGTTCCAAAAATGAGGCTGTTTTTTGATTTTTTTGCTATTTTTGATTTATAATGACATATAAAAGTGCAAAAATTATCCAAAAACACGTAAATCTGATCCATGCACAAGTCCCGCTGATGTATTACAAATTATTGTGTTGTCCAATTTTTGATGTTTTTGTTGTTTTTGTCTCCTCTGCAGCGCTCTCCCCTCCATGATGCAGTGGGTGCGGACGCAGAAGCCGGGTGAAAGCGGGATCAATATCGTAACGGCAGATTTTGTAGAATTAGGAGACTTTATCAGCACGGTCATCAGGCTAAACTACCTGCTGGATGAAGAGGATAACACCACTTGATACAAGTGCAGGAAACCTTCTCCAAACACATGAAATGCTGCAGTGTAATTGTCTTAGCGATGTTTTATTGTACTACACAGAACTCTTCCTACTAATTCTCCGTGTTTCTTGGGTCCGATATCCAGAGGTTCATTGGGGGGCAGTATACTTCCCGATCTTGTAAAAAGAAAATTAAAGGGGTTGTCCAGAATTCGCCACACCTATCCATGGGTTGCATGTGGTATTACACCTCAGCCTCATTCTCTTCAATAAAACTGAGCTGCAATACCAGACGCAGCCTGTGGTCAGAGGGGGCGCTGTTTCTGGAAGAAAGCAGCCATATTTGTCTGATCCTACACAACCCCTTTAATGACATCAGCGAGTATAGGGCGCTCTTATATTTGTTATTTTTTTGGATTTTATCTTTTAAACCAAAGTATAAATGAGTTACAGTTTTTGGACTTTTTGCTCGTCGTCATGTAGAATCTTGCAACTTTTTGATAATGTTTTTAGAGCCTCGGTGGTTTTGCTCCTTTTTTTTGTAATGATAGTGACATCTTACATCCCAACATCTGCTGGACATGTCCTGCTCTAGATCCTCCCAGGAGTGGCCACAAGCACTTACTTTGGCTCCTATTTGCATAAGCCCGCCCCCGAGGTGCATTTTATGTGACGGTCAGTGAAAAACTGGTGGTCAGGAGGGATGCTAAAATAGTAAAGACCTCTTATGTACAGCACCTGGACCTCATGAGACTTATGCCCTCACCCCAAAAGTGTATTCAGCCTCTTGACCAATCACAAGTGCTGTAGGAGGTCACATGTGGTGTTACTTGTTCTTCCTCTTCAAAGCAGGAAGTACTTCAGACTGGTCCAAGGGGAGTCACATAATCTCTTTTAGAGCTTCTGATTGGCTAGTTAACTCAATAGCGTGTTCCCTACCACCCCCAAGGTGGATACAGGCACATTAGGGCACTGTGTACACCCTTAAAGGTTTTCTCCAGTAAATTGTAGATGCCCTAAGACAGTGATCTTCAACCGGTTGCAAAACTGTAACACATACTTTCCAACATTTGGTCGATCAGATCCGGGAGAACAGTGAGCAAAGTCAGGCCACACCCATATGACGGGGCTTACCTATGGGTGCAGGAACGCCCCCTTTTGTGCCCACTTCTTTCTGACATTTGTGCCCAAGGACACTCGCCCGCCCTTCCTGGAGTCCGAGGGTTCGCTCCTTCTTTTTGGGAGCGTCCTGGACATTCCGGCATAGTTGACAAGTATTCCAGAACTCCCATCATGCAATGAAAACCAATGGTTGACTTGGCATGGTGGACGTTGTAGTCTTCATAACAGTTGGAGAGCTGAACGTTGTAGATCACTGCCGAAGGGGAATATTATATAATAGGGAAATGTCTATCCCACTCATTGCTATAGAAAGCCAATTTTTGGATTTGGAGTTTTTGGATTTATTTTGTATCCTTGGAAAGAGTATACAGATATCAGTGTTTAGTATTGTAGCACTTGAGTTCTGTAAGGCTCCACAATGACCGCCGCTGCAGTCTATCGAGATGTGAGTCAAGAGGGGCACAATGTGGCAAATGTTCCACGACCTGACTACGACGGCGTAGTCTGGACAACCCTCCAAGCCTCATTATTTATCACAGTGTTGGGCTACTGGGTGAGAATACCATCCAAAGCCAATGACTGTACAGAAGAGACTGGCATTGGACTGATACAGTGTATATCTGTGTGTGTCGCTGGGGCATGTGCGTTACTGTGTGTCAGTGGGGGCGTTACCGTTTCTTCAGTTTTGTATAGAAGTTTTTACATAATGTTGAATGTTTTATTTATAATCTAAACTATCTAACGCTAAGTGTGCGGCCTGTCCCGTGCTCTCTCTCGGAGTCACAACGTGGCTCATAAAAAAGCTCATGTATGATGTCACTGACTTCTTATATTTTTTTACAACATGTCTTGTATGGATTGATGACTCGGATTTTCCATTTAAACAGAGAATGTATTAAAATTATGGCTGATTTCTTGCAAAAACAGCGCCACAACGGCATACAGGTTGTATGTGGTACTGCAGGTCAGCTGCATTCACTTTAATGGATTTAAGCTGTAATTCCAGATACAACCTGTGGACAGGTGTGGCACTGTTTCTGGGAGAAAGCATTTTTTTCTAAACCTGAACAGCCCCACAAAAGGAAATTTAATACATTTTACATAAGATGCAAAACAGTGGAGCACTAGACCAATCCTAGACCAGAACTGGGGAGGGGGAGGCAGGAGGAAATCAGACAGCAGCCGAAAAACCAGAGGGGGGGGGCAGGTTCATAAAAACAGCTTGTTGTCCCTAGCAACCATTCACAATGCAGGCTTTCAAATTTCATTTGCCACGTAGTAAAATGGATTCTGTTTTTCCCTATGCGCAGAGGTTTCCAGCTGATGAGAGGCTACACTTCTTAAAGGATTTCCTTACTGTCGCACTCATTCGGGTATTGTGCTTGCTCTGGGGTTGTCATGGCAACTTCAATGACTAAAAGCTATTGTGCAAAGGCATCCTATCATGTGACCATTCATAAGAACACATTTATAAGAGTTGATGTAACATAACAAGATATCCATGCACAGAATATTTTGAAAGTCACCATGGCAACCCCAGAGCAAGCACAATACCCACATAAATACAGCAGTAGGTAGAAGGAAATAAAATAAAAACAAGCTGTATATAAAACAGTGACATTATTTTCAATAAATTATAATCTGATGCGGGACACATGAAGCCCTACCCCTGTTCTGTTCCAAAAAAGATCTTGAAACACCTGGAGGTATTGTGCTTGCTCTGGGGATGTCATGGCAGCTTCAACACATTAAGTCTTCTATGCAAAGGCATCTTGTCATGTGGCCACTTATAAGAACATATTTATAAGAGTTGGGGGTGACATGATAGGATATCCATGCATAGAACCTTTAATCTTTTGAAGTCGCCATGGCAACCTCAGAGCAAGCGCAATACCCACATCAATACAACATTAAGAAGAATGGAAAAAAAAACAAGATGTATATTAAAAAGTGACATAGAAAATAACCCAGTGCGGGACAGGCGACGTCCTACCCCCGTTCTATTTTCTCGAAATGTCTGGAACGCTCCATTATAGCCGATGGACAGGATATATAAGTGTGCGCGTCTTCTCTCGGTCGTGTAGACCATGCTGGGTGAGAGTCTTACGTTTTATTCCATCCATCTATATTACGCCTTGAGTATAATTCATAATCTTAGAGCTCAGTATTTAAAATGCAAAAAAATTCATCGATTTTTTATACTTGAAGGCCAAAAGACAAAGAGGAAAGCGACGAAACGGCTAGAAAACTTTTTTTTTTTTAAATCCTTTTCTCTGTATGCGTTAATGTGAATGAAGATCTATCGAAGTGGATTTACTCTTTATTTTATTACATGTGTAAGTTTTCTGAAGCAGAGCTACAAATCTGTCACAAAGCCGTTCTGTCTGCCACTAGGGGGCACTACTGGATATGAACTTCTAGAACTGAGGAAAAAAATGTATAGTCAGTGACCGCCCCCTAGTGGCAGCGGCAGTCTCTTAAGGCAATGGAACTAAAATAAATCTGCAGATCTGCTGCGGCCCAGAGTGTCACATAAGAGCACAGCAGTATTATAGACATCCCCTGGTAATTACATTACAGTGTAGTAACACTAGATGGCGCCATCCTACTGTACAACCCAGTGCAAGCATGACCTTATAGATAACCTATAGGAAATGTCACAAATAAATATAAATAAATGGAATTTTAAGCACCAAGGTCAAAAATGTAGTCATCGTGGGACCCAAAAACATCCCACATGGATGCTATATAACAACAATGCACCGTCCCGCACACAATGACATATCCTCCATCAGGGCAGACTTGGTGGGAAGGGGCTGTCAGTGAAATATTTCTTGTTTTTTTGCCAACACAGAGCTCATATGGATTATACAGCCACCACTAGGGGGAGCTCAGTGTATATGGATTCATACAGCCACCACTAGGGGGAGATCGCTGCATATGGATTTATTCAGCCATCACTAGGGGGAGTTCACTACATATGAATTTATACAGTCACCACAAGGGGGAGCTCAATGCATATGGATTATACAGCCACCATTAGAGGGAGCTCAGTGTATATGGATTCATACAGCCACCACTAGGGGGAGCTCAATGCATATGAATTTATACAGGCACCACTAGAGGGAGCTCAGTGTATATGGATTCATACAGCCACCACAAGGGGGAGCTCAATGCATATGGATATAAATAGTTAGCACAAGTGGGAGGAGGAGCGTAACTACCGGAGGAGCAGCGATAGCGGCTGCCACAGGGCCCAGGACATTCGGGGGCCTGGGCCCCTGATGCTTTTTTTTTTTTAATAGGCTGTTACCTGCTGGAGTAACCCCAGCGGGTAACGGGCCCTACTTACCAATCCCCGCTCTTGCTCATGGCCGCGTGCGCTTCCCATTCTGTGGAAGCGGAGGTGACTGTGAGCAGGATTGGGGGTTGGTAAGTGAGGCCACTAGTAGTGGCTGTATAAATTCATATGTAGTGATCTCCCTCTAGTGGTGGCTGTAAAATCTATATACAGTGATGTCCTCCTAGTGGTGACTGTATAATTCATATGTAGTGAGCTCCCCCTAGTAGTGGCTGTATAAATCATTGGTTGAGTCTGGAATGGAGTGGCTTAAATCAGCTTTGTTGTGGATTCAGTAGGCGGCGCTGCCTCGGCTCCAGATGTGTTAGCTGTTTGGTCTGAGAGGCTCCACCTGCCAGCCTGTCAGCTAACACACCTGGATTCTCGCCATTTTTAGGTGTTGTATTGATGATGTAGAGGCCAACTATTCCTCTCCTATATGCAACCCCAACCCACCTGGTTTGACATGGATACAGCAGGTGATGCCTCATACTAATAGTCACAGGTGGCAGCGCCACCTACTGGATCCACAGCATACCAGACAGCGCCTGATTTTACCCACTTCATTCTGCCATAAATCAATATTCAGTGAGCTCCCCCTAGTGGTGGCTGTATAAATCCATATGTAGTGAGCTCTCCCTAGTGGTGGCTGTATAAATCCATATGTAGTGAGCTCCCCCTAGTGGTGGCTGTATAAATTTATATGCAGTGAGCTCCCAACTAGTGGTGGCTGTATAAATCCATATGTAGTGAGCTCTCCCTAGTGGTGGCTGTATAAATCCATATGTAGTGAGCTCCCCCTAGTGGTGGCTGTATAAATTTATATGCAGTGAGCTCCCAACTAGTGGTGGCTGTATAAATCCATATGTAGTGAGCTCCCCCTAGTGGTGTCTGTATAATCCATAAGTAGTGAGCTCCCCCCAGTGGTGGCTGCATAATCCATATGCATTGAGCTACCCCTAGTGCAGGCCATATAATTCCATATACAGTGACCTCCCCCTGGTAGTGACTGTATAAATCCATATGAGGTGAGCCCCGCCTAGTGGTGGCTGTATAAATCCATATGTAATGAGCTCCCCCTAGTAGTGGTTGTATAAATCCATATGTAGTGCAGGCAGACAACATTTTATATGTGAAAACTGGGGCTCCACCCCTTTAAAGATTTGCTACAAATTTTCTTGGTTGTCAAGATTAATAAATAAAAATTTGGCGCTCTCAGTGAAGCCCATTGTAGAATTTGCTATGGTGGTCGATTATTGTTTTTTAAGCAAAAAGTCCTGGACCAGGCCAACAAGATGGGGGTGCAGGTGCTTCATTTTTAGCTACACCACTGTCCTAAGAGGTGCTCCATATAGTGTTGCTGCCCTTTGACTTAGCAAACCCGCTGGGGCCTAAAATTAAGGGCCTCATCATAGTCATATTTGACAGAGGCCACAATAGTGTCAGGTCCATTAGGGAACACCGGTGGCTAGTGGTTTATAATGGGTCCATCAGGTTCTGTCATGGTGTCGGTGCTGTCGTCAGTATAATAGTGCTTCATGCTGGGCCATTCTTCTCATAAATCTGACAGAATTTACAATGACTTCCATATTTTGAACCATATTTTTGAGCATCATTTCCAGAGTTCCCATTTTCTTTAGGTTCCTCCAGGTTGGAGGATAGGCTGAGTGTTGTTTGGTAACAGTGCCGGCTGATCTGCTGCATCTATGACCTAAAGTTTAAAGGGGTTATCCGGCTGAGTAAAATAATGTTGAAAAGCAACTTATCTGACCGATCTCCCGATCCTTCTGTTCTGATGCCCCTGATATTCTTTACCTGCTTCTTCTTGACACACAGGAAATGCCAATCACTAACTAAGGCAAAACATCTATGTGGCCCGTGATTGGCTGAGCAACATTTCCTGTGTGTCAAGAGGGGGCAGGAAGTAGAACGGGCAGGGGGACTGGGAAGAGTTGGAACGGAGCAGGAGAGGATCAGTGAGTATAACTTCTTTTATTAATTTATACCATTGTCAGCATTCAATTGGCTTGACAACCCCTTTAAAGAAGACCTTTCACCACTTCCACCAACTTTGAACCGTTAAATAGCCGCACCTTCCGGCTCCAAAAATAACCTTTCATCATCTCCACAAACTCCAACTCTTTTCATTCTTAAATAGGTGCTGCTCGTCTGATTCCTGTGCAGCTGGAATTTTCTCTCTAGTGCGTACTGTTCCCGAGCAATCAGTTCAGTTAGTTTTGGTGCCTGATATGCTAACTAGACTCCCTCATATCAAGTGGGTGGTGTCAGGCAGAAGCACCCACTTGACATTAGGGAGTCTAGTTAGGATATCAGGCACCAAAACTAACTTTGTTGATTACTCAGGAACGGTACGGGCTAGAGAAAAAATTACAACTCCGCAGGAATCAGAGGAGCAAGAGGAATCGGAATGAAAAGAGTTGGAGTTTGTGATGTGACGGTGGTGAAAGGTTTTCTTTACTCTTCACCACATGATGACAAGTGATGCTACAACTGGAACGTCCTGGCTAGGGTCTTGCGATTTGGGTCTCCTGACTTGTAGCTGATTAGTCATTTGCACATGTACCTATAGCATTGGCCTGTATCCAAAATGGAGCCACAGTGGTCACCAACGCCATAATAGGAATTTCATCCTTTGGACAAACATCAGCAAAACTGATTTTTTTTGGATATTAAGTAACTAATCTCATTATCTCCTGTGGCTTGACCATCATATTGTTTTTATATGACTTTACCTTTAATATTTTATCTATTTTTTCTTATCTAATTTTTTTTTAACTATTGAGATTTAGTATTAGGTAAAGAATAGCAGAAGAAATGAGAAAAAAATTGTCTCTCGGTATTTTTTATTATTATTATTATTATTATTATTATTATTATTAATATTATGGCTAAATTAAAATTGCGCAAAAATTCTAGTTCTCTTCTTGTGAATGTAACCCGTGTAGATCTGCGTTCTGATTTTCAGTTTGGTTTCTGTATATTTTGTAAAATAATTTGACAATTTATTTTTTTATCATTTCAAAGATGGACGACTATAATTTGCATTTACTTTAGGATCTTAACTTATGTTTTCTTGTAACAAAAAAAAAAGAAAAAAAAAGAAATTTATGCAATTATTGTTTATGGACTGAAAGAGCACAACCCCCAAAAATAAAAATAAAACAATAAAAAAATGGAAAAATCAAAAATATAAATTTGTAAATTTCAGGCTTCAAAAAATTCTATTTAGTTGTCCTAATTATTTCGGAAATATTGGATGTTTCTAGACAGATTTGGGGGATATGGGTGGCAAATGGTCACACTTTCCCAGGAACAGATACGACAACTGAATAGAATTTGACAGATTTACTGATATTTAATAATTCTTGGCTAGTTTCTTATTATATCTTAGTAGCGGTTGGAGCTTTGTTTTTCTGATACAGAGCTCCAAATCCTCTGCATAGTTATAAAGTAACATGATAAAATTCTTCTTACTTGTAGCCACCACTAGAGGGAGCTCAGAAGCTTACTGCATACTGTGTTATGATAGAGTTCAGTGTATAAACAGTCTGCAGTAAGCTCCTGAGCTCTCTCTAGTGGTGCCTGCTGGCAGACAAAATTTTATCATGTAATTCTAGAGCTGTGTAGAGGATTTGGAGCTTTGTATCAGGAAAACAACACTCTGATGGCTATAAAGATATATCAAGAATGAATCTGCACAGAATTTTGGACCTAAAATATGATATGTTGATAAAAGGTGGACTTTCACTTTAAGGGATATATTCTTTAACCTTTTGTGTACTTTGGGATATTTTATTATTCTTTCATTAGAAAGATGTAATTGTAAGATTTTCTTGATGAACTTGTGGCCTCTATTTTTTGTGAATGTTTCTCAGTTGAATCTTAAGGAATGGTCTATATTTTGCATTATTTTTTATCAAATTACAGTATAAAATGTGTAAAAATTGTGTTTTTTTATTTATTCTTGACTTTGGATTTCTTTTCTGTTTTGATATGGCTGACTACGGTTGGGATCGCTGTCAGGAGGAGGGGCCTTTGTGGGGTGCCATGTTGGACTTCTGTCGTTTTTGTAAATAATAATATATTTTTGTCCAATGGAGAAAAAAAAATGTAAAAAAAAAAAAAAAAAAAAAAAAAAAAAAAAACTTAACAGAAAAGGTGAGTCTTGTTGAACCTGCCTTAACATATGGACCTATTGTGAATGCTCTGCAAGCAGGGAGTGTGCAGACTGTGCAGAAAACTACAGCACGTGTAAATAAAGGGTTAAACATTAAAACGAGAAATTATTAACAAAAATATTATAAGGAAACTAAGAAAGAAGAAACATCTGAAAAATCAGGCACTCTCCAATGTAACTGTGGTCTATAGCACAAGATATAGATATATATATATACAGTATATACCTAATAAGCACAAAGATACAGCTTATAATAGAAGCAATCAGGGAAGTATCCATAGAGAGGCCAGAGCCGAAAATATTCTATACCATATCCCACAATATAGTCTGTACATGTATATAGAAGACTGTTGTTAGACATATCTATCTATCTATCTCATATCTATCTATCTATCTATCTATCTATCTATCTATCTATCTATCTCATATCTATCTATCTATCCCATATCTATCTATCTATCTCATATCTATCTATCTATCCCATATCTATCTATCTATCTCATATCTATCTATCCCATATCTATCTATCTATCTATCTATCTATCTATCTATCTATCATATCTACTCAATCTATCTATCTCATATCTATCTATCTATCTATCTATCCCATATCTATCTATCTATCTATCTATCTCCTATCTATCCTATCTATCTATCTATCTATCTATCTATCTATCTATCCCATATCTATCTATCTCATCTATCTATCTATCTATCTATCTATCCCATATCTATCTATCTCATATCTATCTATCCCATATCTATCTATCTATCTATCTATCTATCTATCTATCTATCTATCTCATATCTATCTATCTATCTATCTATCTATCTATCTATCTATCTATCTCATATCTATCTATCTCATATCTATCTATCTATCTATCTATCCCATATCTATCTATCTCATATCTATCTATCCCATATCTATCTATCTATCTATCTCATATCTATCTATCTATCTATCTATCTATCTATCTATCTATCTATCTCATATCTATCTATCTATCTATCTCATATCTATCTATCTATCTATCTCATATCTATCTATCTATCTCATATCTATCTATCTATCTCATATCTATCTATCTCCCTTTCTGTGTACCTATTTGTCTGTGACCTCTCACTTCCCACTCAGAGTATATGGACATGGACACCAGACAGGGGTCCAGGCTCTGGTAGACGAGGTCAGGACATGCATTACTAGGACATCCAATGACTTCATTGGTCCATGTAATACTTCATCTCCCCTGTAGTGGTCGCTGCAGGACAGATAACTGCCCTCTACTGAGCTGTTGGGGTTGCTGGTAGCCAAACTTTTGGTGAGCACCTTCTCACCCCGATGAGTCTCATATTAAAGGGACCATCCCTTTAACAGCGCCCATATCGGAAAGGTCGTACACGGCTATTATTTGGATTTTCAGTCATTATTTCCGATGTTATTTCTAGATAGAAAGTTCCAGAATAACTGAAACGGTAAAATTTTCTCATAATTGGGTAAATGAATGGACGCACAGAGGTAACGGCAAAGCATCACATTTTGGAGTCAGAATCTTTTGTAAGCGGCCTCTTGCTGGTGCGTTGCATTGACATTTGAGTTCTTCGTCTTGTGAGTTCACGCTTGAGTGTGAGTGTTCGTCTGGTATACAAGGCTGTGCCTTCTCTTTAGGAACAAGTAAGTGTGTGCTACAACATGTAAATGTAAAAAAACCAACACTATGGATAATATCTGTGAATTTCTATGATGAGAATGTGCAATCTATGTAAGAATTTGTATTCAGTGAAAGCTCAATAAACTTGGTACTTGTAGCTTCCTGTGCTGTGCCGGCTGCTTCATGGGGAGGGGACAATCCATACCAGAACTGGAAGGGGTTAAAATGGATGGAATGTCCAAGATTCCAAAGATGGAAGATTCCGTGAAGATCCCGCCAAGAACAATATAAGAGCCCAATGATATCCCTCATCTGATCGGCGCTGTCACCCTGAGCATTCCAAATCCATTCAGCTACTCCTCAGATATAAGCCCTTTTAGTATTGATACAGAGTAGGTTTACTAGCCAAGTGGGCGGTAACACTGCATTATATACAGCACAAAAAGGTACCACAATGTTACTGCAAACTTGGCTAGTAGACCCTACATTGTATCAACACCATGAGTCATATCTGTGGAATAGCTGAACAGATATTTCTGACCACCCTTCCCATGCAGTCTATACCAACTGCTTATAACAGTGGTCCCCAAACTTTCTGATATTGAGATACTGTTTTGGGAGAGACTTTCATTTGGGACCCCCCACTACTGTATTTGGTCCCAATCGAGAAATAAAAGTCAGCTATATTTGGCCTCCATTCTTCTTATAAGACATATACTTTCTTCCTTCACACATGCCCCTGCTACATACACACAGCTCTGCTACCTTCATGTTCTCGCCCACACACAGCTGTGCTATTTACACAGCTCTTCTACCTCCATACTTACTACCCTACACCCACAGCTTTGCAACTTTCATATTTCCTTCCTACACACAGCCTGCTACCTCTGTGTTTCCTCCACACCCTCAGTGCGGCTGTCCTTATGTCCCACACTCAGCTCTGCTACCTTCACATCCCCACACTCAGCTCTGCTACCTTCACATCCCCACACTCATCTCTGCTACCTCCACTTCTCCCCCCCACACTCAACTCTGCTACCTCCACTTCTCCCCTCACACTCAGCTCTGCTACCTCCACTTCTCCCCCTACACTCAGCTCTGCTACCTCCACTTCTTCCCCCACACTCAGCTCTGCTACCTCCAATTCTCCCCCCACACTCATCTCTGCTGCCTCCACTTCTCCCCCCACACTTAGCTCTGCTACCTCCACTTCTCCCCCTACACTCAGCTCTGCTACCTCCACTTCTTCCCCCACACTCATCTCTGCTACCTCCAATTCTCCCCCCACACTCATCTCTGCTGCCTCCACTTCTCCCCCCACACTTAGCTCTGCCATCTCCACTTTACCCCGTACAGGCAGCCGTGCACAGCATCTGCCATAGCATAGAACTATTCTATAACATGCTTTACCCCTGCTTGTCACTAGTCACATGACTGTCACATCATGAAATTTCTTTATACGATACCTGCAAAATACTGACAATTAGTATTGCTGGCTGTTTGCAGTGTTACAGTGTGGTGAAGAAATTTGTCAACCTGGCCCTCAGCCCCCTGCAGGCTTTTTCACCATCTCCCAAGGGGTCACAACCCGCAGTCTGTAGTATTCTACAATCGGAATTGACAAATCACATTGGACATTAAATGGTTTTTCTAAATAAAGACAAAAATGTGTGGAGACGAGTACTAGTATTTTTTAACTTTTTAGTCCATTTTGTCTCTTTGCCCTTAAATTTCATTCCGATGGAAAAGCGTTTTAAATCACTAGGAAGTTACCTATAGGTGGCACTAGTGAGGCCGTCTTCTTAATTCTAGGAGAGATATTTTGGATACAGTGTGTATCTAAGCCAGGAGAATGAGTATCTACAAAAAAGGTGAGACACCACTCTGATAACTGGACTGTAACAGTAACGCACCACCCACCTGTGTCTCTATCACATGACCACGACTGATCTGACAGAAGTCATAATAATAGTCCTTTAATAGTCCCGCAATGGGGAAATTCAGTATATTGATATATACAGTGTATGTGGTCAGAGGCAGCTTATGTCCTACTCAGGTGTATGGGAGAGAGTTGTAGTGCCCCGAGGGCAGCAGGACAGAGCCGTGCACTACAGCGGTGGGTGTCCAGCGGGCGGTCCTGTCTTAGTGGGACCTACTAGCAGCTGATAGAGATGGGTGAACCACTTCAGCACAAGTTGGGTTCGACCTGAATATCCCAAATTGTCCGGCTTTTAACGAAACCGAACAATCGGGGATTTGTTTCGGACGAACTACAATAGTGGCAGCAACATGCACTGTGATAAATTATTATACTCCGGCATAGACTGTAATAGGTGGAGGCCCAGGGCAGGTGAAAAAGAACAAAAAACATTCATACTCACCTTCCCTCACCTCGTATCGGCCTCTTTGTCGTGTACGGCGCTCTCCTGGTGACGTCATGCGCCCGGGGTCACCTCTGAGGCCTGTGATTGGGCCACAGTGGTCACATGGGCATGCCAAGCATCATGATATCATGACACTTTGTGTTCCCATGTCATATCTGTATCTGAGTCATGTGATTGGGCCTCAGCAGTGACCCCGGGCACGATACCACTGAGCAGGCGGACAGAAGGCACCTCCCCTGGTCTTCCACCTTCTATACTCGATAGTCTGAAGAGACCCCACAGTATAATAACGTCACTTTCCATTCTATCGGAACTTGTTGGATCCGAAACGTATCAGAGATGCGAGGCTCAGAGGTTCACACATCTCTAACGTTTGTGCTTCCAAAAGTTTCTGTAAGTTTCTTTTCCGGGTTCCAGTGAATGTCAGCGCTCTTGTGAAACGTTAGATCTGGTGTTTGTTCACTGTGTTTACCGATCAATGTGAAATACGTCCAAAGATTATAGTGAAGCCAAGAAGCTTGCACAATGACTGCACACAAGAACTACTACTCCCAGCTGGCACCAACTGCAGGAAATTGGCAGAATCCAACTGCCAGGTAGGTATGAAGAGATCCGCATGACTTTAAATCATAGCTGTCAGTGGTCAGGAGCGGGACGGTGCTCCGGGTGGTGGTGAGTAGTCTCAGCTTTGTACTCCACTTGGTAAAATTACATTTACATAGAAGATTCCCTAAATATAAGTTGATCACATGGTTGTCCTGCCTTGGGGACTTCCAGCAATCAGCCGTAATCTGCAGGGAACCCCAACAACAAGTGTGCAAATATCCTTCAGCAACCCCAGAGGTGAACTGAAGTATTACACACTGCCCAATGCTGAAGTTGGTTACGAATTGGTGGAAGGACGCTCCTCTCCTAATTCAGAATGGGCTAATAGGGTTCCATGGACTATACCCATATCCCAGATACCTCTGAACTACTACTTGGGACTCGGAGTCTTTTTACTGTCTCTGGATGAGGGGGAACAATTGTCTTTAGGAAAGTATCAGAAGGTCGGAATGCAGCCACATTTAGTGTTATATTATAATATATATATATATCTGCGATGTATGTGAACTGGACCTAGATCACCACATGGGACGTACAATGAAACAACCATGTACTCAACAATCTTTGTATTGCACTGGCGGCCATGATTTTCCTCCATATGACGGCGTCATAACATTATGGGGGCAATCCCTGCTGCGGTATGTGACACCACAGTGAACAAAACATCAGCCCTAAAGTTGTCAGAATTATAGAGCCATTTATTACACACACACATCTTTCTTGTATTGTCTGTATAGGGGCGGCCATATTGTAGACACACATTTCCTTCTTGTATTGTCTGTATAGGGCAGGCATATTGGAGACACACACTTCCTTCTTGTATTCTCTGTATAGGGGCGGCCATATTGGAGACACACACTTCCTTCCTGTATTGTCTGTATAGGGGAGGCCATATTGTAGACACACACTTCCTTCCTGTACAGTCTGAATAGGGGTGGCCAAATTGGAGACACACACTTCCTTCCTGTATTGTCTGTATAGAGGCGGCCATATTGGAGACAGGGCACCCCCCCCCCCCCCCCCACACACACTTCGTTCCTGTATTGTCTGTATAGGGATGGCCATATTGTAGACACGCACTTCCCTGTACTGTATACAGTCCCCCCCCCCCCCCAACCCCCCCCCCCCCCGCTGTATAGGGGCGGCCATATTGTAGACACACACTCCTTCCCCGCACCCCCAGTCTGAGCCACTCCTTCCTATACTGTCTGTATAGAGGCGGCCTTGGCCAACCCCTTTTAGGGGGGCATATTGTAGACACTCACTTCCTTCCTGTATTGTCTGTATAGAGGCGGCCATATTAGAGACACACACTTCCTTCCTGTATTGTCTGTATAGGGGCAGCCATATTGTAGACACACATTTCCTTCCTGTATTGTCTGTATAGGGGTGGCCATATTGGAGACACACACTTCCTTCATATGGTATCATGCCCCCTTGTGTCCCCACACAGTATAATATGTCCCCTCAGTGGCCCCCACACATTATAATGTCAACCTTATGGCCCCTACACAGAATAAAGGCCCCCTTGTGACCCCACCCAATGATAGCATGCCCCATTTGTGACCCCCACACAGTAGCATGTCACCCTTATGGCCCTTCCCTGTATCCCCATTGTACTCAACTCTATCTGTATCTGGGTGACACAGATAGAGTTGAAGCCAGAACATGCTTCCCGAAGACCATGACAGTTGGACAGCACCTAAAATCTGGGACTGTCCCACTGATTCTGGGAAGTTTGAGATGTGGTCTACATGAAGTAATGGAATACAGCCCTTAACCTATTGACATAGTGACAGGTGAGCTCTATTCAGAGCCTTATCAGTGTTTATAGTGTTACTATCCTGCCTTATCTAGGCCTCCAACACTACAATAGAAGAGCCATGAACTCTCCCACCAACTAATGATAATGAGAATACTCTGCTCATATGTCCCAGCCTATATAATAGAGCTGATAAGTGAGCTGCATACTGAGCCTTAGCTGTGTATAGTGCTACTCTCCCATTGTATCTATACAGTACCTTCAGCAGCACAATAGACCTGCCATTACCTCCCCCAGCCTTTAATGATAATGAGATGACTCTGCTTAATATGTCCCAGTCTACACAGCAGAGTTGACAATTGAGCACTATGCAGAGCCTTATTTGTGTGTATAGTGTTACTAATCTTCCTTATCTGGTACAATACAGCTGTCATTACCACCACCTATAATGATGAGATGACTCTGCCCACAAGTCCCAATCTATACATGAGAGTTGACAAATGAGCTGCATACAGTCTTATCTGTGTGAATAGTGTTACTATCCTGTCTTATCTAGGCCTCCTGCAGTACATTAGAGCTGTCACTGCCACCACTTATAATGATAAGATAAGATAAGACAAGATAATCTTTTAATAGTCCCACCATGGGGAAATTCAGTGTGTTACAGCAGCATAGATAATACAAATACACATACAAAAAAGCTCCAAGGTAGAGGCATTACAGTGACAGTAGGTACAGATGAAAAGGTAAAGGTAAAAAAAAAGTAGTAGAAGGGATATCACAACTTAAAGATCTTTCAGGAGACTCTGCCCACTTCTCTCAGTCTATACCTCAGAGCAGACAAGTGAGCTGCATACAGAGCCTTATCTGTGTGTATTGTGTTACTATCCTGCCTTATCTAAACCTCCAACCCTACAATAGAAATACCATTAGCTCTGCCACCCACCACTGATAATGAGATGACTCTGCTCAAATGTCTCAATCTACACAGCAAAGGCAAAAAGGGAGTTGTAGAAAACAGCCTGTGTGCTCTAGTGGTCAATATGAGAACTGCAATATTTTATGATTTGTTACATGGATAGTCACATAAAAAATAAATAAATAAATAATCTATATTTTTGTAAACAGTATATTCATCATAAAAATACGACACATTTTCCTTTTTTTTTTTTTTTTTGCTTGTTCTTGACCCCAGTAATAAAAAAAACAAAGTAATGTAACTTATATAACAATCCAGTCCTCTGCATTTTCTGTATCGTACAGAATTGCGCCGCCCTTAAAGAATGTTTCTCTTTGTAGAGAATATTTCACAGAAATCACTTTTTGTTCCAGATAAATAAAAGTTCATCTTTTACAATTCCATAAAACTGATTTGTATTGAAGTACGGAGCCGCGTCCTTGCTATTGAATAGGCAGAGGATATGGTTGCTAGGCAACGGGAGAATAACGCGGCGACACATGTGAGGGCCACAATTCTGACATGATAGAATGGAGCGTCTAAATGTCCTATGGGCTGTTAACCTTTTCAGAGACGTCTATGGAGAGGAGAGGCGTCTTCCTGATAATTCATGAATACATTAGTAGCCGGCGTTGTTCTCAGTCGGAGGGATCCGCAATCTTCTGATGAGATCCTTCTGCTTTATAGTCCACCTGAACTTTCCATCAATCTCATATTAGTCATGCTCTCCTGTCCTTGGCGACTTTATGAAGACTCTTATGGAAAAATTTCATGGCATTTCTGTAAGTGATGTTACTGATGGGGAAAGCAAATCATAAGCGATGACATTTAAAGGGGTCCTCTGGGACTTTAGCATTGATGGCCTATATTTAGGATAATGTCTCATCAATGGTGGTCGCACCCCCTGGAGCAGCGCCAATAACCACGGAATAGGCCATCGATGTTAACCCATTCCCACCCTGTGCAGTAAATATATAAGTCAGCACTTGCACTGTGATCACGTTGGTAAAATGATTGTGCCCGTGTAACAAACCATGGAGAAAGCTGTGATGTCCCACATCAGCAGTCTGTACTGTAGCATACTCCAATCCTTGCAATTAAATCCTCGTGGTCCCATGATCAAGAGCCTCTGTGATAGTGGTTACCAGGTCTGACACTATAGACCCTGACTCTCAAGGGTCCTAGCTACTCTTTACCCAGGTATCACGCACTTCGGGGTCACTGCTGAGGCCTGTGGTTGGGCCTCATGGGTCATGTGGAGCACATTGATGTCATGATATTTTAACACCAGTGTCATGACGTTGGCGCACATTACATAACCGTTGTGGCCCAATAAAAAGCCTCAGTGGTGTTGTTGGGGCACAGAACATCAGCCAGAGGCCAGAAGAGGGTCCCAAAGGATTGCCCGACACCACGATGGAGCCCAGGAGAGATGAGACAAGCTGATTATAGCTGTTTATTATACTGCCGTACCACCCCTGGGCCTCTATTTATTATACTCTGGGATCTGAAGAGACACAAGGCCACAAGGGGACATTATACCCACAATGGGACATAGTACTGTGTGGGGGCTACAAGGGTTCCATTATATTGTGGTGCGGGTCATAAGGTGGCATGATACTGTTTCAGAGACATTAAAGGGATGTTATACATGGTGCGGACACAAGGGAGAGGCTTGACTTATGATACTTAAACTTGCTATGGCACTCTGCATGGCAGATTTTGTCCCTCTTCTGGTCCTCTCAAAGTTGAGGGGTATGCTATAGCTGTCCTCACGTCCCCATAGAACTGTCACATATTACAGTCCAGATTTGACCCACTATCATCATCAAGAACATCAGGCCAGGGCTCTTCTGGGGCAACTCTGTACCACGGCCTGTAGATGTCATTCCCTCAGTCAACCACAGTAGCTGTTCATGACCCAGGTCATCACGACCCACCATTGTGACAACCTATAAAACAAAAGCATTAAGGCGACATATACAGGGTATACAATCACATATATACAGGGTATACAGGGGGTAAAAACAGTATTTAGTCAGCCACCAATTGTGCAAGTTCTCCCACTTAAAAAGATGAGGCCGGCCTGTAATTGTCATCATAGGTAGACCTCAACTATGAGAGACAAAATGAGAAAACAAATCCAGAAAATCACATTGTCTGATTTTTAAAGAATTTATTTGCAAATGATGGTGAAAAATAAGTATTTGGTCAATAAGAAAAGTTCATCTCAATACTTTGTTATATATCCTTTGTTGGCAATGACAGAGGTCAAACGTTTTCTGTAAGTCTTCACAAGGTTGGCACACACTGTTGCTGGTATGTTGGCCCATTCCTCCATGCAGATCTCCTCTAGAGCAGGGATGTTTTGGGGCTGTCGCTGGGCAACACGGACTTTCAACTCCCTCCAAAGGTTTTCTATGGGGTTGAGATCTGGAGACTGGCTAGGCCACTCCAGGACCTTGAAATGCTTCTTACGAAGCCGCTCCTTCATTGCCCTGGCAGTGTGCTTGGGATCATTGTCATGCTGAAAGACCCAGCCACGTTTCATCTTCAATGCCCTTGCTGATGGAAGGAGGTTTGCACTCAAAATCTCACGATACATGGCCCCATTCATTCTTTCATGTACACGGATCAGTCGTCCTGGTCCCTTTGCAGAGAAACAGCCCCAAAGCATGATGTTGCCCCCCCCATGCTTCACAGTAGATATGGTGTTCTTTGGATGCAACTCAGCATTCACTCTCCTCCAAACACGACGAGTTGTGTTTCTACCAAACAGTTCTACTTTGGTTTCATCTGACCATATGACATTCTCCCAATACTCTTCTGGAACATCCAAATGCTCTCTAGCAAACTTCAGACGGGCCCGGATATGTACTGGCTTAAGCAGGGGGACATGTCTGGCACTGCAGGATCTGAGTCCCTGGTGGCGTAGTGTGTTACTGACGGTAGCCTTTGTTACGTTAGTCCCAACTTTCTGCAGGTCAGTCACTAGGTCCCCCCATGTGATTCTGGGATTTTTGCTCACCGTTCTTGTGATCATTTTGACACCCACGGGGTGAGATCTTGCGTGGAGCCCCTGATGGAGGGAGATTATCAGTGGTCTTGTATGTCTTCCATTTTCTAATTATTGCTCACACAGTTGATTTCTTCACAACAAGCTGCTTGCCTATTGCAGATTCAGTCTTCCCAGCCTGGTGCAGGTCTACAATTTTGTTTCTGGTGTCCTTCCACAGCTCTTTGGTCTTCACCATAGTGGAGTTTGGAGTGTGACTGTTTGAGGTTGTGGACAGGTGTCTTTTATACTGATAATGTCACACAGGAGCCATTACTACAGGTAATGAGTGGAGGACAGAGGAGCCTCTTAAAGAAGAAGTTACAGGACTGTGAGAGCCAGAAATCTTGCTTGTTTGTAGGTGACCAAATACTTATTTTCCACCATAATTTGCAAATAAATTCTTAAAAAAATCAGACAATGTGATTTTCTGGATTTGTTTTCTCATTTTGTCTCTCATAGTTGAGGTCTACCTATGATGACAATTACAGGCCGGCCTCATCTTTTTAAGGGGGAGAACTTGCACAATTGGTGGCTGACTAAATACTTTTGTTCCCCACTGTACAATCACATACAGACATGGACAAAATTGTTGGTACTCCTCCCCTCGTTTAATGAAAGAAAAACCCACAATGGTCACAGAAATAACTTGAATCTGACAAAACTGGAATTTGCCAAACTACATGTTGACAAGCCACAAAGCTTCTGGGAGAATGTCCTATGGACAGATGAGACAAAAATCTAAATTTTTGGCAAGGCACATCAGCTCTATGTTCACAGATGGAAAAATGAAGCATATCTTGAAAAGAACACTGTCCCTACTGTGAGACATGGAGGAGGATCTGTTATGTTCTGGGGCTGCTTTGCTGCATCTGGCACAGGGTGTCTTGAATCTGTGCAGGGTACAATGAAATCTCAAGACTATCAAGGGATTCTTGAGAGAAATGTGCTGCCCAGTGTCAGAAAGCTTGGTCTCAGTCGCAGGTCATGGGTCTTGCAACAGGATAATGACCCAAAACACACAGCTAAAAACACCCAAGAATGGCTAAGAGGGAAACATTGGACTATTCTGAAGTGGCCTTCTATGAGTCCTGACCTAATTCCTATTGAGCATCTTTGGAAGGAGCTGAAACATGCCGTCTGGAAAAGGCACCCTTCAAACCCGAGACAACTGGAGAAGTTTGCTCAAGAGGAGTGGCCAAAATACCTGCTGAGAGGTGCAGAAGTCTCATTGACAGTTACAGGAATCGTTTGATTGCAGGGATTGCCTCAAAAGGTTGTGCAACAAAATATTAAGTAAAGGGAACCATCATTTCTGTCCAGGCCTGTTTCATGAGTTTTCTTTTTTTAAAAATTCTGTTGAAGCCTGGTTGGAAAGCAATGTCTGACTTTCATTTGTTCATTTTCATAGAATTTTTATATATTATTACTTTTGTCAGATTCCAGTTATTTCTGTGACCATTGTGGGTTTTCTTTCATTAAACGAGGGGAACCAACAATTTTGTCCACGTGTGTATTGTGAGTATGTGAGCCAGAGGGCGCTGTTGAGTGACCCAGGCCCAGCCCTGAAAAGGCTCTCAGCCACGTCTTTGAGGGGGGGCGTGTAACTCCAGTAGTCTGGAGTATCCTGCAGGGAGCAGGAGATGGTGGACCCACCTGGACAGATAGACGGTCTGTGCCAGAAGTGCTCGGGTCTACAGGGGACTGTTGCTGGAGCTGAGCAATAGTCAGGACCAGCGAGGACAGAGAGAGAGGCTCTGTCCAAGAGGGCTGGATCCAGAGAGGACTTACAGAGACTAAGTCAAGCTCTTATTGCCCCCCAGAGGCTAGTTAGGGACTCAAGGAGTGAGTTAGTGCCCTAACTGTGGCCTAGGTGTTTGTTGTTTTGTTATGTTGCAGTTAAACTGAATAAAGCCATGTTTTATTTTACACTTGGACCGTCTGAAAGCTATCTTTCCGGCGCCCAGTACCACGAACCACCGCTGTCCGGACCAGGACAAGCCGCCATTTTGAGTGTAATTCCCCTAAGCTGTCACATATGGTGGAGAACGCGCGCATAAAGAGATCCACGCAAGTCCTGGAAGACAAGTGGTCGGTGACTGCAGTACTGCAAAGTGTGCATTGTGGCCTACAGCTGGAAGAAATCTGTGATTTCAACTGAAGAAACCCAGGAGGGGGTGAGTGAATTGCAACATAGCAATGTGTATAGAAGCTGGATATTGCAAACAAGTGTATGTGAAAGGCTATGGTGCCATGTTGACCTGTTTTCTGTGGAAGACAGAAGAAAATGCTGGTTGTTGTAGTGCCACATAAGTTAACTGTTTGAATACATGTGACTGCAGAAGATAGCAAAAAGTTGCTGCCGGTTGAACCCCAAGGTTGCAGTGGAATATTGTGTAATCTTGTTAGTAAACCATGGGCAAGAAAAAGAGAATTTCAGCTTGTAAAAAAGCAGAGAAGTCATGCACAGGTTTATTAGTGCAGCAGTCTAAATGCAGAGAGACACAAAACCCGGAACAGATCATGTGGAGTGCAAGTAAAGATAATGTGTTGCATGAGAGTGACTCAGTTTTTCTAAAGCACCTCTGTTCTATGAATGAATATGTCCCTGCTGAAAGTATGACTATGACTATGTCTCATACTGGAGTGCATCAGAGCGCCAAAGATGAAAATATTATGGTGCAGCAGCTTCAAGATGAGATTAAAACCATCAGGTTCATTTATGAACATGAAATATCTGATTGGAAATGGCAACTTGAGGTATCAGAAAAAGAGAACCTTAAGTTAAAGAAAGAGCTTGAAACTGTAAAGAGTTCATATCCTAGTCATTGTGAAAATGTGGTACTGGGTTTGCCTGGAATGGGCTGTGTCACTAAGAAGGAGTTTGCTGATATGAAATGTGCTTGCGGTGACCAGATGGAAGGTAACGCTGCAGTTGGGATTGCGGGGTGCAAACAGCGCAGACTTGTCACGGTCTCTGGGCACGAGGGCGCACGCGGGCGTCCCACGTACCACCACGGACCGGGAGAGGGGGGCACAAAGTGGTGGTGTTTTCCCCGGGCGCTTCCCCTATACTGTGCCGACTGGTGGTGTTTGGGGCGCCCTGATGTTGTCGGTGCAGAGTCAGACACAGAAACGGTTGTAAAGTTGAACTTTTACTTCCATGGGTGTGGAGGCACAAATGCTTAAACAGTTTCTTCAATACAAAACAACGGGGTACGCCTGGTGACACAGCAAAGTCCTGGGGTGCAGGGTAGACTTGATGAAAGGTGTTCCTAGCCCCTTATACTTCAGTGTTACAGCCCTAAGGTGCGTCTGGGCTCCTATTTGGCTCATAGGAGGATGCCCACCATGATACTAGTACATAATATTCCCCACACACGTTATGTGGTCCTGATAGCTCAGAGTTTCGGGGTGCAATAGTCAGGGTGGCAGGATATTCCACAGGTCTGGCCTTGGCCCCTGGATCCTGTGATACTTGCTATGGAGCACGTGTTCCAGAATGTTCTCTCCACAGTCTCAGGCTGACAAGATAATGATGCTTGACTTCCTTCAGGGCGATGGCTAGGCAGACAGGGGACAGGATCTTCTGAATAGCTGGAGTAGGTCAGCTCTCCAACCTTCCTGGGCCTGTCTAGGACTTGAGATTCCTGCACTAAACTCACTGCTTTCTTCACAGGACATCACACTTATCTCCTCACCTCCTCCTCCTAACACTCCACACTTCTAACTCCTCACACGCAGGACCTTCCTGCAGGGGTGTTACCATGGGGACCCAGTGATCAGCTGACTCCTCCCCTTTTCCCAGGCGATGTCCTCCCATTGGACATTTGGTTACTATTCAATCCTATGGGAGGTGTAATGCATGTGTGAGGCTCACTAGGTGGCGCTGTGTTGTGTGAGACTCAGGACCCCCTGCTATGTCACACAGGCTATGAAGCAACAGGAAATAATACAATGCACAGAGATCACCCTCAGCCCAGCCATAGCCAGCTCTGGGATGCCACATACTCCCCCTCTTTCACTGAGCCGACCTCGGCGACGGGCTGGGGTGAAGGTGAGAAATGTAACATAACGTTAATAAATACGAATAAAGTGCAAATGTCACTAACAGTTTAGAAAAATATAATACTTAGAAACTTGAGGTAAGACCTCCCGGCATAGTCCTGGAATGTCCATGAGAAGTCTGAAGGGTAACGGAGAGATAATTAAACTCAGACTTATGGAACCTTTTGGCGGTACCATCAGACAGTCCATATAGAAACAACAGTAGTGCAAATGGGTCCAGAGGCTCTCTGGCACAAATTTCATAAAATGCATATAAGTGTAAATACTATATTACATGGCAAGATATTATATATATACTGTATATACACGCAGGAAAACATTAATGTAATCAGAGCAGGAATAACATATATACAGAAGCAGAGACAGTTAACCTCTTTTACCCAAGGACAGCCATGACATCACTATAGCGTGTTGGAGGTATGCCTTTTGTGGTACGCTCAGAACGCCTAAGTGGAACGAGATTTGAATCAGGAACAGAGTCACTGAAATCAATTAAATCATCTGTCGAAGGGTTCTCTTGCACTAGAGCAATTGGTGGATAACAGCTAAATGGTAGTAGTTTAGGCACCCACATAAGCTCAGTTAACGTTGGGGGTCTCTCTTTCGCTTCAGAAGGTGACAAGATCTCTGTACTCGTTGTCTCAGCTGGGGGCACCTCTGTGGGTAGTCCTTCTTTAAGGCACAGCTTCAGACGGTTTCGGTGTACTACTTGGGGCTGTCTCCCAGGTTTAGAGATCTCATACACGTCGGATTCAGGATATGGTATGGAGATGACACTGTATGGTTCTTTCTCCCAGAATGGATCCAATTTCCCATTCCGATGGTTATTCCTTAACCATACACGGTCGCCAACTTTCAGGGGCGCTGCATGGGCGCGATGGTTGTAATCCTCCTGTTGTCTCCTACGAACCTCATCCATGCGCGTTTCAACTATCTCTTTAGCTTCCTCCATACGTCGGCGGTGTTCAACAAACCAGTCTGTTATGGGTAGTGGATTGATGGTGTCACGGACCTTCACACCAAGTGTTAAGTCTGAAGGAAGTTGACCTTGTCTTCCAAACATTAGATAAAATGGTGCGTATCCCGTAGATGTTTGGGGTGTGTTGTTGTAAATATAGGCCAAGTCCTTGATACGCTCAGGCCACTCAACACCAGGTGTAACTGCGGCTGTTCTTAGCATGCCGATGATCACTTGATTTGCCTTCTCACACATACCATTCCCTTGAGGGTGATACGCTGTGGTTCGCAACTTCTTGCAGTCTTGGAACTGACACAGCTCACGGAACAATTGGGATTCAAACGCCGATCCACGGTCGGTGAGGATATGCTCAGGACAACCGTAATGGCGGACAAACTCTGCGTAGAAGGTCTCAGCCGTAGTTCTTTCTGTAAGATCTCTGACAGGCACGATGACAAGGAACTTGGAGTAATGATCCACCATCGTCAGAGCGTAGCTGTAGCCGGAACGTGTGGGACCCAACTTCACATGGTCCAGAGCAACAATTTCACACGGCTTTTGAGTCTTAATTGGATGTAGAGGGGCCTTCTGATCTCTTCTACCTTCCTTGGTGATACTACAGGCGGGACACTCTCGGCACCAACTCTCAATGTCACTCCTCATCCCAACCCAATAGAAGCGACGACGGATGGTAGCTTCGGTCTTTTGTACCCCGAAGTGACCGGATCTGTCATGATACGCCTCAAGTATCATCTGTGCGTCTCTTCTTGGTACGAGGATCTGATGAAGCCTTTCACCTGTGACAGGATCAAGAGGGTTTCTATGTAGAAGGCCTCGTTGGACAAACAGGCGCTTCCTCTGTCGCCAAAGGCGTTTTAATTCCACTTCATGAAGACCTCTCTTTACACGGGTTGGTATTCTTCCTGTAAGCAGGAAATCTGACAATTCTCCTAAAACTCTGCTCTCTTCTTGGAACGTTTTCCACAGAGATGGCTCCTGGAGGGATTCGGCAGCTGTTTTCGCCAGAGGTTCTCCTTCTACAGGGACACCAATAGCAACCTGTTGGGCAAACTTGTTGTAGAATGGTGGCATCTCCACCTCTTCCCAGATGTCTTCTCGGGGTGGTTCTTCTCCCACAGGCAACCTTGAGAGTGCATCAGCGTTACCGTTGGACTTGCCACTGCGATACTTGACAGAGAACTTGTAATTCGCGAGTCTTGAGGCCCACCGTTGTTCAAGGGCTCCCAGTCGAGCAGTGTCCAGATGCGCCAACGGATTGTTATCTGTGTACACGGTAAAGGGTGTGGCAGCCAGGTAGTCTTTAAACTTCTCTGTCACGGCCCAGACAAGCGCCAGAAGTTCGAGTTTAAAAGAACTATAGTTCTGGTCGTTCTTCTCCGCACCTCTCAGACTCCTGCTGGTGTAGGCGATGACTCGCTCTTTGTTGTCCTGAACCTGGGACAACACTGCACCCAAACCTTGGTGACTTGCATCTGTGTACAAGCGGAATAGCTGACTGTAGTCGGGATAGGCTAGAATTGGTGGTTGCGTCAGAAGTGCTTTAAGCGCTTGAAAGGCTTCCTCTTGACGCGCTGTCCAGTCTACCGGAAGCTTTCGGTTGTAGTTTTCTCTGGGACAACCGCGCAACAACTCGTTCAGAGCCTCGGCTACTTGGGCGAAGTGTGGTATGAAACGCCGGTAGTAACCTGCGAATCCAAGGAAGCTTCGGACTTCTTTGACGGTAGTTGGTCTTCGCCAGTTCTGGACTGCAGTGATCTTTTCAGGATCAGGTTGGACGCCTTGTGCGCTCACGACATGCCCAAGGTAGTGAACTTGGGGTTTCAACAGGTGGCACTTGGAGGGCTTCATCTTTAGGCCGTGCTGTATAAGTACCTTGAATACCTCGGACAGGTGACGAAGGTGTTCTTGGTATGTCCGGGAGAATACAATAACATCGTCCAGGTACAGTAGCACACTCTGGAAATTCTCATGGCCGAGGCACCTCTCCATAAGCCGTTGGAATGTGGCTGGGGCATTACATAGCCCAAATGGCATACTATTGAATTCAAAGAGTCCCATCGGGGTCGTAAACGCAGTCTTTTCACGATCTTCAGGCGCCATAGGGACTTGCCAGTATCCACTGGTTAAGTCCAGGGTCGAGAAACAGGTAGCTGATCCCAAAGCCGTTAGAGATTCCTCAATCCGGGGCAATGGGTATGCGTCTTTGTGCGTGACGTTGTTGAGTTTACAATAGTCCACACAAAATCGTAGGGTTCCGTCTTTCTTCTTGACAAGGACTAGCGGGGCTGCCCAGGGGCTGTTACTCTCCCGGATGACATCAGCATCTCGCATCTCTTGGATCAACTTTTTCACCGGTTGGTACATCGCGGGTGGTATTGGACGGTGACGCTCCTTGATTGGATGGTGGTCGCCAGTCAGAATGCGATGTTGTATGGTCGTGGTCTTACCAAAGTCCAATGGGTGTTTGCTGAATGCCTGTTGGTAACGCTTGGCCACATTGCGAACCCCATTGATGTGCTCTATAGGGGTATTGGCGTCTCCCACGTTCAATTCATCCCACCAGGACTTCGTGGCTCCATTCTGAATGTTCTCAGCAGCTTGGGTGGAACGCTGTTTGGCGGTAGAATCACCAGAGAGAATGTCTTCTGGTGTTAACCGGTGTAGCAGGGCCACAGAGTGGAACTTGTGGAGGTTCACGGGAGCATCGCCCAAGTTGACTAAGCGGACAGGAACACGTCCATTGGAAACTGTGACAAGGCTGCGGGCAGCCATGACAAGTGGTTGGCCATCTACCTGTATGGGTTGTAGCAAGGCCTCGTAGTCCTGATTTTCTATGCCCGGACGGGCACGGCACCACACCATAGTTTCTGTTCCAGGCTGTAGGGTTACTGGACGGGTATCTTGGATCCGGACTCGACCAATTTCACCTTGTTTGTTGGCGAACTTGTGCTGGGCATTGAGTACACGAATGGCCCGCTGAATGGTCTGCTGGTCACTGGGAGAAGCTGTAAGGAGAGAGGCATGCAAGGCATCCAACACTTCTGCAAAGCAATGGCGTAAAACATTCATGCCTAATATTACAACTGCAAACCTATCATCCTCTACATCAGTGACAATTACACCCTGTCTAGGCAGTTTCAAGTCCCCAATCTGGATAGTGGGTTCCCAATAACCCTGCTGTGGTATGGGCTGTCCATTGCTGGCACACAGATTTATCCATGTGTCAGGTGTTCTATTCAACACACCTAAGTCCCAATGTTCAAGGAATGCCTGCTTGCGCAGGGTTGTTACCTGAGATCCAGTGTCCACCAACGCTGTCAGAGGGACGCCGTTCACCCGGATTGTGATGTGTGGGCAGGCTGAGACGAAGCGTGACAATGGCACTGAAGATTCACCTGGGCCCTTCTTCTTTCCTCCCGAGGGGCGGCCCGCTGCCTCGGGGGTGGCCCGTTTAACTGAAAACACTGAGGCCTGGTGTGTCCATATCTATGGCAATAGGTACAGTATGGCCTCTCACTCTGCGGAGGTTTCACTGAAGACGGACGTCTGGGTGGCGACTCAGGTGAGATGTTGAGACTTCGCAAAGGATCACTGGTCGATGAAGACGGCTGGGTCAGACGATCTAGACGGACGGTGATCTGTTCCATGGCACGGGTCAGATGATCCACTCGGGCCAGAAGGTCATCTCTGGAGTCTGCTAGTGTAGTCTGCGCAGTTTGGGCAGCAGGTGAGGTACCCAGAGGTAGTGGCAGGACAACTGGAGCAATGCTTGTTGAGGGTCCAGGTGAGGGAGCACAGATGACTGGGCTCGGCTGGGGCTGCTCCTGTCCCAAGACCTGGATGGCAAGGGCCTTGAAGTCAGCAAATGTGATGCTGGGATGTTGTGCAGCAAGCATTCGCAACTGACTCTGGAGCAATGTGGTACCCGCCCCTTCTATGAAGCGGTCAAGCAAGATTTTATCAGAGTCCACATTTTCACGTGGATCCACTTGCACCACAGCTCTGAACGCCTCTTGGAGGGATAAAGCATAGTCCCGCAGGGTCTCACCAGGTAGTTGTTGTCTGGAAAAGAAGCGCATCTTTACCTCGGAGACAGATCGCACGTCAAAGTTCACCTGGAGTTTGTCCAGAATTTGCCCAGGGGTTCTTTTGTCAGAGGCAGGCCAGGATTTGACCTCCCTAGCTGCAGCACCCTCAAGCTGGCCCAGCAGGATCTGTATCTGCTGTTCTGTATTCAGAGGATAGAACTGGAAGAGAGACAGCATCTTCTCACGAAAGTCCCTGAGGGTATGCGCCTCCCCTTTGTAGCGCGGCAGCCATGGTGCGCCAGGGTAAAATGGCATGGAGAATGGTAGGCTGCTCGCCATGGGCACTGCTGGATCACTAGAAACAGATGGCACAATGTCACTTTGCTCAGTCATGTTGTTTGCAGGTATGACTGGAATTAGGTCGCCGTCTCTTTAAGAAACTCAACTGCTTGCTGGCAGGGAATGGAGACTACAACTTGGAATGCTGTCCCTTTAAGAATGCTGTAGCTATTAACAGAGTCACTGTGATGCAGGCTGACGGTGTGCTCCCCCTCTTTAATGGTGGCACTCCCCACGGACACGGAAAACACTCGCTGGGGCCGTGGGAGGACTGAAGACAAGGACAGGGAGGCACAGTACTCACTGACAGCAACTGCAGCGTGGACCAGAGATCAGCAGTGCACAGCAGGGACGGTGATGTGGCACCGGAGAGTCAGAAATGGCGCTGGCACGTTCGCCTTTCACTTTCTTGTATGGGTGCGCTGGAGCATTGCGCTCAGCATTCTGGGCTCTCCTAAGATGGCGGCAGATGGGTCTCCTGGCCTCATGGGCAGTGCTAAAAATCTCCCGCACTTTTGCAAGGTACAGTTAACCCTTTGTGGGCGTTCTTACACAGCGATGTGGCGCAGCAAACAAGTCCTGGGCGTTTTAACTCTTCCAGGGCTGTAACACTGAGAGGACAGTCTTTAGGGCTTACTTCAGGGGTATAGGGCTCCCCCCTCTTTGTGGCAAGCACTCTCAGGGAATAAACTTGATCTTAGCAAAGTCCACAATAAAGACCGATGCTCTGGAGACAATTTGGCGCACTTTTCGTGGCGACTTTCTCAAAATGGCACACACCCGTATCCTGTTCGTGACGCCAGTTTTTCTTGCGGTGACCAGATGGAAGGTAACGCTGCAGTTGGGATTGCGGGGTGCAAACAGCGCAGACTTGTCACGGTCTCTGGGCACGAGGGCGCAGCGCTGGTGCTGTCCCACGTTACCACCACTGGTACCGGTGATGAGGGGGCTGCACAAATGTTGGTGGTGATTGTTCCCCCGGGGCGCTTCCCCTATACTGTGCCGACTGGTGGTGTTTGGGGCGCCCTGATGTTGTCGGTGCAGAGTCAGACACAGAAACGGTTGTAAAGTTGAACTTTTACTTCCATGGGTGTGGAGGCACAAATGCTTAAACAGTTTCTTCAATACAAAACAACGGGGTACGCCTGGTGACACAGCAAAGTCCTGGGGTGCAGGGTAGACTTGATGAAAGGTGTTCCTAGCCCCTTATACTTCAGTGTTACAGCCCTAAGGTGCGTCTGGGCTCCTATTTGGCACATAGGAGGATGCCCACCATGATACTAGTACATAATATTCCCCACACACGTTATGTGGTCCTGATAGCTCAGAGTTTCGGGGTGCAATAGTCAGGGTGGCAGGATATTCCACAGGTCTGGCCTTGGCCCCTGGATCCTGTGATACTTGCTATGGAGCACGTGTTCCAGAATGTTCTCTCCACAGTCTCATGCTGACAAGATAATGATGCTTGACTTCCTTCAGGGCGATGGCTAGGCAGACAGGGGACAGGATCTTCTGAATAGCTGGAGTAGGTCAGCTCTCCAACCTTCCTGGGCCTGTCTAGGACTTGAGAATCCTGCACTAAACTCACTGCTTTCTTCACAGGACATCACACTTATCTCCTCACCTCCTCCTCCTAACACTCCACACTTCTAACTCCTCACACGCAGGACCTTCCTGCAGGGGTGTTACCATGGGGACCCAGTGATCAGCTGACTCCTCCCCTTTTCCCAGGCGATGTCCTCCCATTGGACATTTGGTTACTATTCAATCCTATGGGAGGTGTAATGCATGTGTGAGGCTCACTAGGTGGCGCTGTGTTGTGTGAGACTCAGGACCCCCTGCTATGTCACACAGGCTATGAAGCAACAGGAAATAATACAATGCACAGAGATCACCCTCAGCCCAGCCATAGCCAGCTCTGGGATGCCACATGCTCTATCTAATAAAGTTGTACAGAGTGTAGAGCAAAAGCAAGTGCTTGAGAAGCAATTGCAGGATTTAAAGGAGCAGCATGTCCAAGACTCCATTGCCAAAGAGAGTGTCATTGAAAAATTAAGAGATGATCTTGAAACTGCTAAACGTGAGAGAAGTGAATTTTTGCAGTGTCAGTCAGAATGTCTGGATGACCAAGTGAGGAAGTGTGAAAAGCTTTCGGCAGCATTAATTGACAAAGAAGATGAAATTGCAGAGCTGAGGAAGCATGTGTCTGACCGAGAGAGTGATTTAGAATCTGTGGTGCAGACATTGCAGTCAGAGCAAAACTTGCATGCACTAAAGCAGGTTCGCCTAAATAGTGAAGTCAATGAATGGCGGAGCAGAGCTGGAGTTCTGGAACAAAGAGAAAGGGAACTCAAAGCTAGAATATGCAGCCTGGAGAGGGCGCTGTCAGGATCTTGTGAAGATAAGGAGAAATTGTCTGTTTTGATGCAAAATAAAGACAAAGAGTTGATGCAGATGTCGTCTGTCCATGCTCAGAAAGTGCAAGCCTTACAGGAGAGTCACAAAAAAGTAGAGACTCAACTTCAAGAGCTGCAAATAAAAGTCACAGAAGGGGACAGGTTTCAAGCAGAACTGCTAGACAAGGCAAACGGTCTGCAGGTGGAATTGGATGATGTCACAGGGCTTCTTTCTCAAGCAGACAGCAAGTTTATCAAACTTTTCAAAGATTTTTCTACACTAGAATCTCAGCTTCAGGACACTCAGGAACTTTTGTAAGAAGAAACCCGTCAGAAGCTTGACCTTAGTACAAAACTAAAACAAATGGAAGATGAGAAAAATGGTTTCCTTGAGCAACTAGAGGAAGAGGAGATGGCAAAAAGAGATTTGACAAAGCGGATTTCAACACTACAGGCTCAGGCGACTGATATGAAGAAAAAAATGGAGGATAGTATTGGGTCCTTGGACTCTGTTGAAGAACTAAAGGAAAAGTTGCAAAAGGAGCTAGAAGCTACAAATCAACGGTTTGAGGAGAAGGTTGCTGCTTATGACAAACTTGAGAAGACTAAAATTAGACTGCAGCAGGAACTAGAAGATGTAGGTGTAGATCTTGCTCATCAACGTCGGATGGTGTCAAATTTGAAAAGGAAGCAGAAAAAGTTTGATCAGCTGCTTGGTGAAGAGAAGACTTTCTGCTAGATATGCAGAAGAACGTGACCGTGCTGAAGCAGAGGCTTGTGGAAAAGAGACCAAAGCTCTTGCCTTGGCTCAATCCCTAGAAGAGACCCTTGAATTGAAGGCCGAGTTAGAGAGGCTCAACAAGCAACTGCGCACTGAAATGGAGGATTTGGTTAGCTCCAAGGATGAAGTTGAGAAAAACCTGGAATCTGTGCAGATATTGTATGAGCACAAAGCTAATGCTTATGAGATGCTGGAAAAGGCCCAGAGAGAATTGGACCTCCAGACAGAAGACATGAGGATTCAGTTTGAAGGAAACCTGTCTAATTTATCTGCTGAGATTGTAGATCTAAAAATGCTTGTTGCTAAATTAAGGGTGCGAGTGAACAAGCAGGAGGAAATCAAGAAACAGCTGGAGTTTCAGATGAATCAAGTGAAGCGTGAATCAGAAATAAAGTTGGAAGAGCGCACTTCTCAGATTGAACAGTTAAAAACCGAAGTGGAATCTAAAAAAAGAAGAATTGGATCGATTGCAGCAGTCTTTATCCAATACTGAACAGTCGGCATCTGCACTATCTTCAAAGCTGGCAGCACTAGAAGATGAGAGAGACTCGCTGCAGAGCCTGTTAACCTCTAAAGAAGCAGAGCTGTTATCCCTGAAAAATGTGATTCAAGAAATAGAGTCTTTATTCAACCAAGAGCAAGATAAGAGAGCCACTGAGATACGGGACTTGAATGAAAGACTTGACAAAAAGTCTGCAGATGAGCAGAAGCTTTATCAGAAAATGTTGGAGGGTCAATCCAATATAATTCAGGGAACAGTGGGGGAAGCAGAAAAGATTATCCAGGATGCTGACCTGACAAATGTTAGAAGAACATTGCGGAATGTCCTAGAATTAGGAGGCATAGTGGATAAAGAGGTGGCATCTACATCTGCTGCCATAGAAGATGTCAGGAAGATTGAGGAAGTTCTGCAAGTTGCAATAGTAAAAACTGAGATGGAGGCTGTGCAGAAAAATGTGGCAGTGAAGAAAGTTCTGGAGCTGGAATCAAGAGATTTGTGCGCTACAAAAGGCATTATAATTGGAGAAAGCTGCCAGCATAGAGGCAGAGAAAGCAGAACCATTAAGGCAGCCAGAACCTGTAACCAAAAAGCATCTGGGTACTGACAGAAAAAACTGTGATGGTGAAAACTTGGTATCCCAGCCCTCCGGTGTTAGCACAGGGAATGAAAATAACTTGAAGAATGTTGAGATGACGATATCACCAGCTCCTGTACTGTCAGAAAGGGGTTGGCACGAAAATTCTTGCAATCTATCACAGTATCGCAACATGCCTCCAGGAAGTTATGCGTATGAGAGAGAGGAAGTAAGACTAGAGTGTGGAAGTGATTCTCCTGCTGCCGTACAGATGTGGAAGCATTATAAAGAAACCATTCCAATATATGATGTGGCAGTTGTTAAAGACATACCAGAAAATGTAGTTCAGCGTGAGCTATTTTGTGAGGGTGTACGGTATGGCCCTTGTGCAGAAGGAGAAGATATTGCAGTGCAGAGATTGTGTATCTCAAAGAGGAGAGCAAGTGGCCTATGTCTCCTAAACTTCTAAGCCTTGATGGTGATGGCAAAGTTTGCTTTGGAATGAAGGTTATGGAAAACGTACCCGTGAAACAATTATACTCTAAAGACATTGATGTGCATGAAGTACGTGTTAGTTGGTCTCTGAGCTCCTGTGGATTCATGATAGGTGAAGATGAAGATTCTTACGGCTATTCACTAAAGGGATCAAAGTCATGCAATGGGATCTCTGAAGACTATGGCGAGAAATGTGATGAAAATGATGTGATCCCCTGTGTGGCGAATTTTGAAGGTGATGAAGGAGAACTTGCCTTTGTACAGAATGGCCAGGATCTTGGCGTAGCATTTAAAGTGCTGAAAAAACGGAAAACTCGACTGAGCGGAATTTGGAAGAAGAGACCGCCAGATGGGGACTTTAAAGTGATGAGAAAACGGAGAACTCGACGGAGCAGTATTTGGAAGAAAAGACCGCCTGACTGGGACTTCTGGAGAGACACTGAACAGGCATATTTGGTTGAAGAGGGACTTCGTCATAGGATGTCTCGTCCCATTGTAGCTCACCCCATGGGTAGTGAGCTGAGGGGGAGGGTATGTGAGTATGTGAGCCAGAGGGCGCTGTTGAGCGACCCAGGCCCAGCCCTGAAAAGGCTCTCAGCCACGCCTTTGAGGGGGGGCGTGTATCTCCAGTAGTCTGGAGTATCCTGCAGGGAGCAGGAGATGGTGGACCCACCTGGACAGATAGACGGTCTGTGCCAGAAGTGCTCGGGTCTACAGGGGACTGTTGCTGGAGCTGAGCAATAGTCAGGACCAGCGAGGACAGAGAGAGAGGCTCTGTCCAAGAGGGCTGGATCCAGAGAGGACTTACAGAGACTAAGTCAGGCTCTTATTGCCCCCCAGAGGCTAGTTAGGGACTCAAGGAGTGAGTTAGTGCCCTAACTGTGGCCTAGGTGTTTGTTGTTTTTGTTATGTTGCAGTTAAGCTGAATAAAGCCACTTTTATTTACACTTGGACCGTCTGAAAGCTATCTTTCCGGCGCCCAGTACCACGAACCACCGCTGTCCGGACCAGGATAAGCCGCCATTTTGAGTGTAATTCCCCTAAGCTGTCACAGTATATACAGGGCATACAATCACATATAGACATATGTAAAAGTCAAGGATCAATACGTAAATGAAGTCTTGTGAATAACCAGCAACCAACAGTAAAGGATATAACTGCACGGCTGGAGAATATATAGACCCCCCGTACAGACGGCCATCCTCCTGTACACAATGTTGTGTCCATGACCCCATTAGATGTCATATATGGTGTAGCGCACCCCCGGCCACCTCCATAGTAGTGACTGTTAAGAGTTTTGTTTGCATTTTTGCTGTTTTTCTTCTCATGTGTCCAGAGTTCTGGAGAATATTGCAGTGACCAGTCTCCATGTCATAGACAGTCAGCGCCGGTCTGTGGAGCAGAGGAAATCCCGAATATCTTGGGCTGGTTCCAATGTTTCTCCACATTTACGGGAATCGTTTCGAAATCCTGTTGACTGTTAGAAGGAGGTCAGGAGGGATTCAGGCGCTGGGTGGGGGCCGCGGGGGGAGAACATGTACAGGAGTGGTGAAGTAAACAGTGCAGATAAGGAAAGTTACAGACATGTCCTTCCTATATCATCTGGTCAGCAGAAAGTGGAGAAGAGTTACAGTTATCTATGGCAGCCGTAATATTTGTGTATTAAATTAAGCAGAATTTCTACATACACAGCACAGTATATACAGCACCACAACACCGTATATACAGTACACTACATATACAGCACGGTATAATACAGTACACTACATATACAGCACGGTATATACAGTACACTACATATACACCGGTATATACAGTACACTACATATACAGCACACGGTATATACAGTACACTACATATACAGCACGGTATATACAGTACACCACATATACAGCACGGTATATACAGTACACTACATATACAGCCACAGTATATACAGCACACTACATATACAGCACGGTATATACAGTACACACACGATATACAGTATTCTGTTACAGTACACTACGTATGAGCCGGTATATACAGTACACTACCTGCTACAGCACGGATTCGGTTCTGTATCATGGAAGAGCAGCTTAATATTGAAATGACTGCTCTTCCATGACGAGTGTACTTCTGAGCGGGCCCTCCATATTTTCTTTGCAGTGTCACAAGTCTGCCCCACACATATATTTACTAGGCAGGACCCCTTGCCAAAATCCACCGTAATATTACTTTAAATATGACGCCTGCTCAGAAGCGATAGCTGGCGCCAGACCCGACAGTAACACCTGCTATCAGAGTCCTGTCTGATCTCGGGCACTAAACCTTTGAAAAATCACTGCCCCTCCCAAACCAACTCCTTCCCGTGCCGTACCTCTGCACCTGCTTGCTTTCTCCAACCGTGACGGCTCCGACTCGGTGACATCACAGGAGCCATCTGGTCTCTCCGACACCCGGGAGCCTTCTGAAGACTCCCAGGCCTCTTATAATAAAATAACTACTGAGGCTAGCTAGGAGTGATTTTCCCATAGTCCACAATACAGCAATATTGTAATTTATGGTAAAAGCAATCTTATGATCGCAGGTTCAAAAACTAAAAAAAAGCTTTAAAAAAAAAAAAATTATAAAAAAATTCACCCCCTTTCCATAGATCACAAATAAAAACAAAACATATGCGCAAACAAAACAAGAAGTACCTCAAAAAAATGCCTGAAGTAAAAAAATACAAAAACACCACAGCAGTAAAAAAATCTAAATAATTGAACCGCCATTTTTTTTCCCATTTTGCCTTGGCAAAAAAATGTAATAAAAAGTGATCAAAACATTCCCCCAAATTATAGAAATAAAAACTACAACTTGTGCCACAAAAAAGATGCCTTAAACAGCTGCGTACACAGGTTACGGGTGTCAGAATATGGCGACTACAATCACTTCTTGTATTTTTGCAAAGGTATTAAATCACAGCAAAAATGCTAGAAATTTGGTATCACTGTGATCGTACCGACCCCGAGAATATAAAGAACGTGTCATTTGTATTTCACAATAAACATCATAAAAATGTATGTGGTGAGGAGCACGATGTGGGGCCAGATTCATGAACATTTAGCTGGGCAAGCAACATGAAGGTCACGGATTAATGTTTTTGTCCCTTGGTCTGGGATTGGAAAAAACGGGTGTCCCCGCCCCTGAGGAATATGCTAGGTGTGGATAATCCTCGTGGGAGGGGATTGGGTGAGAAATCAGCACTCGTTCATTTTAAATAATTAATGTAATTTTTTAATTGATCTTAGTCCACGATGGGGAGGGGCTTGGGAAGATTGCATGCAATTGGACTTATCTACCGAGGGCACCGAAATACCTTGTTCCGATACTGAAGAGATCTCACCTTGGACATCTAGACAACTAGTGACAGGGGCAATGACCTTATAACATACAGTTTGCTTGCAGGTTTCGGAGGGAGTGTTGCATGGTGTAAAATTAACCAGTGCAAACACAGACCCTGGACTTTTAGGTGATGTGAAAATTCAATATAGACAGAAGAAGCAGCAGCAGCGGGCAGAACGGTAAGTCCGCTACTATGCTTATAGCGTATATCTGTGGGGTTCTTTGTAAAATGTTGCCCAAGAGACATGGAGGGGGATGGGGTGCAAGGCTGTGGAGATGCACAAGAACAGATTACAATGTCACATCCAGGGACAGCTCTGCTGTGTTCAGGAGCAGATACTTTATAAGGGTCTATTCACATGGTGCAGTTCTTGCATACATCTGAGAATTGCAGCAGCACACTGCTAGAGCCCAGAGCATTACTGCTATACCGGCTGTGCATATAAGTAACATGACAAGGAGGTTCTTAGTGCATATTTTGATCAATTTGTGTGAGCCCATCCGCCAATGACAAGGTGACCTTTTTAGATGGGACCCTACAGTACCAAGACCCACCACTAGAGGTAGGTGAACCTCCCAAGATTTGTTGCACTTCAGGTTTGGCTGGCTCGGGTTCCCGATTCGCTTTGGGTCAAACAAGTTTGGATAGAACCGGAAGTGACATTATTATACTCCTTGCCTTGTCTCTGCAGCCCCCAGAGTATATCAGGTGGAGGCCCAGGGGAGGTGAAAAAAATAAAAAACATGTATACTCACCTTCCCTCACCTCTTTTGGGGCCCCTTGCGACGCCTGGTGCTCCCTCTTCACCTCCTAGATGACATCATGCTCCTTGGGTCTCCTCTGAGACCTGAGATTGGGCCTCATCGGTCACATGGTCACACCGAGCATCATGACGTTGGAGGGCCCATGTGACCCCTGAGACCCAATCATAGGCCCCCGAACAGGATAGCGCCAGACGTTGTGAGGAGGCCCAAAATCAGTGAGGGAAGGTGAGTATGAATGTTTTTTATTTTTGTCACCTCCTTTTATTATACTTTGTTTGAGACAAATCTCCATTTGTTCGGTTTTGTTGAAAACTGAACAATTTTCAATATTCAGGTCAAACGTGGCTCAGAATAAAGCGGTTCGCCCATCACTACTCACCTCTCACTGGGCCTAGGCCTTACAATATCTAAGACCTTCATTGCCCTGTATCTATACCCTGTATATACAGTACATATATTTAGAAAGATGTTGTTTCTGTAGTATCTGGCTCACTATGTCACTGCTGAAGTTCCTCGGGGGCGGGCACCCGGATTTGTTGAAGTGCTCAATGCTAATTCTATACTTAGACTTAATAGCAGCTCTGGGATAGGACAGACACCAGCTAGTAGTAATGTCTTCTTGCTTTATCTTTCAGCAGAAACATCCATGGGTTGCAGCACTTTTCTCGTATATTTGCTCTTAAGCTCCATTGTGGGGAAGGCGGCCTCTTGCTTTTGTGATCATTACCCCTGGACCCCCTGGTCAATCTGTTCTAAAACATGTGAAGGTGGAACACAGAATAGAGCTCGGTACGTCTAAAACTTTTTGGAACCTTTTAGGCTGCAGTTGCACCCAGGCCCAGGAGTCTAAGGAGGACCATAATTGTAACTATAGGAATCACAGGGGTCACAGGTCACCATCAACATGCTAACACTTGATCTCCTTCCTGATTTCCTTTGATGGCCATCAGTTTGTGCATTGCAAATTTATTCCCCCTGACCTCTGGTGCACTGGAGTGAGAAGATTTACGATACACAGCCTTCCACTGTCAGAAAGGAGGAAATTAACCCTTTAATGTCAAGAGGAGCATATAGTGAAAGAGGGATTCTGTGGGTGAGGCTGTGTCACACATTACTATGTGGGGGGCACCAACTGGGGATGGGAATGATGGGAAGCTTGTAAGCACAGACATGGTATGAAGAAGTCTTCATGGTGGTCTGGGCCAGATAGAGAAGAAAAGGGAAAAGTAAATGCTACTACAGATGGGACAGGTCTGATGGTTATGAAGAGACATTGTGCAGGAGGCCCAATCTGAGCTTTTGCACTAGAGCCCATAAGCCTTTAGTTACACCCTTGCATGGCACTAACATATACCGTAATGTTGTATGCAGACAAGGGATTAGTTTCTCCTTCTAGCCCCTTTCCATTACCTACGAGACAACTCCTCATTCACTTCCACTGGGAAGTGAAGACCTGCAGAAGTTCTCGCCACATTGAACAGCGGAAACCTGGAGCTAATGGCCATGACAAGACTTCACTCTGATCACTGGCACGTCTTTTGGTAATTCCCCTCAAAGTGCCCGGGAGCTTCCTGAACGGTCCCCACCGGCCCCATACCTTTAACATGCAGGACCTGTTCCTATGAAGGCTCCCAGGCCTGACATAGCAGTATAGCTACTGAGGCAGGTCATAGCTATGTAGCGAATCTCCCATAGAATGCAATACAATTGTAAATTCTAAATTCTCAAGGCCTCAGGCCCGGATGAACTCCTGGCCTCCAATTTCAAATCATACTCAGATATCTCACTTGGTCATGTGGTACGGGCCTTTAACTCGCTGAGCGGTGGCGCCCCTGCGACATATCCAGGGCCCTGATCTCGGTGATCCATAAAGAGTGTAAGGATCCCATGCTATGTGTGAGTTTGTGACCCAACGTGGACCTAAAACTTTTTGCGAAGATTTTGGTGATGCGACTGGTGCCGCTTTTCCCGTGTCTTATCAACACATCCTGTCAGGTTTCTACACCCTCTTAATTATGCCTCCTAAGGATCACATACCACCACTCTTGTCTAAATGGGAAGAAGACCTTGGTCTTTTATTTTTCGCCTCCCAGTAGAGTATTAGAATTTGCCCACAAATCCTCCATAGCCAGTCAATAGCAGGAAACTCAACTCGGTGGTGCCACGTCGTGTTCAGACTACACAGGATGCTACCCGCTATCTCTCCCCTATGTTGGAGATGTGGGTCTGCGAAGGTTGGTGGATGGTATACACCGTGTTCTCAAGGCTACGGCCCCATGTTGCAGAAACGCAGCTTTTTTTGCTGCAGATTTTGTTGCGGATTTTTGAGCCAAAGCCAGGATTGGATTGAGCAGGAGGTAAAAGTATAAGAACTTCCTATATATTTACCATTCTTTTTGTAGCCATTGTTGACTTTGGCTCAAAAAGCCGCAACAAAATCTGCAACAAAAAAAGCTGCGTTTCCGCAACGTGGGGCCGTAGCCCAAGAGAGTGTTTCAAGACTCCCCCCCCCACCACCGCCCACGATTGGGTCTGCAGAGTGGAAGACATTCAGAAAATGGAAGACCTAACTGCATGTCTCAAATATACACACAACTGTTTCATATCTGCCTGGACCCCCTGGATCATGTTTCAGGGCGTGCAGGAATACCGAGACCTTATGAGACCCTGAGGAAACCTGGGAGGCTATTGGAGAGAAATTCTGGTTCCCCCAAATCCCCCATTTTTTTTCTCTGTGTTGTCTTTGGAGCCCTGGATTTACTCTTGCCTGTATTTGACACTGGCACTTCCCAGCAGTTGTCTGAATATGGTGAATTTTGTTTTGCAATTTTTTGGATTTTTTTAAAGGGATAAAAACATAAAAAAAAAAAAAAAACTATATAAATTTGGTATCCCTGGAATCATAACAACCCATAAAATACAGGTGACATGTCATTTTGGCTGCAAAGTGAATTCTATAAGAACAAAGTCCGTAAGAATGTCGCACCAACACAGTTTTTCTACAATTCCACCCCATTCTGTATTTTTTTCCAGCAGCCCAGTACATCGCACAGAATATTAAATGGTACCATCACAAAGTAAAATTTGTCCTCAAACATTAAGCCTTTATATGGTTCTGTGAACAGAAAAATGAAAAAGTTATAGCTCTTGGAAGGTGGGAAGTCACAAACAGAAATCGAAAAATGGCTGTGGCGGGAAGGGGTTAATATACAGTATATTTGATATTCCATACAAATTATCTTCAGAACCAACCCTATTGAGATCAGGTATTGACCAGCTTCATCAAACGATGGTACTCATGTACTATGTCAGCCATAACCCAGAAGTGGCGCTAGAGATCACTACGATAACTCAGGTCATTAACAGGTTAAACACCAACTATGGGAATCGATACATGTTTGCATGTAATCAACCTATATGTGAACGGTTCCACAAATCGTCATGGGACTGCTGGAGACCCCGGAGGTTTGGATAAGATGAGTAGCGGGGTAATACTATGATCTCTTACATTGACCTTTAACCTTTCATTTAGTTTCTTTTGCATATGTGTTATATTTTGAAAAATAATATAATTGAATAAATAAAATAATTGAAACAGAAGCCCCCGATCTGCCCTCGAGTGGCCCAAGCTGCCCCATTGGTTGCCCCTAAGCTACCCCCTAGCCTCCCCATGCCCCCTAGCCTCCCCATTGGTCCCGCTGCCCCCTAGCCTCCCCATTGGTTGCCCCCCAAGCTGCCCCCTAGCCTCCCCATTGGTTGCCCCCCCGAGCTTCCCCCTAGCCTCCCCATTGTTTGCCCCCTAGCCTCCCCATTGGTTCCCCCCCGTTGCCCCCCGAGCCCCCAGCCCCCCTGCCCCCTAGCCTCCCCATTGGTTGCCCCCCCCCCCAGGCTGCCCCCTAGCCCCCCATGGCTGCCCCCTAGCCTCCCCATTAGTTGCCCCCTAGCCTCCCCATTGGTTGCCCCCCGAGCTGCCCCCTAGCCTCCCCATTGGTTGCCCCCTGCCCCCCCCCCCCCCCCCCTAGCCTCCCCATTGGTTGCCCCCTAGCCTCCCCATTGGTTGCCCCCCGAGCTGCCCCCTAGCCTCCCCATTGGTTGCCCCCCGAGCTGCCCCCTAGCCTCCCCATTGGTTGCCCCCTAGCCTCCCCATTGGTTGCCCCCCGAGCTGCCCCCTAGCCTCCCCATTGGTTGCCCCCCTAGCTGCCCCCTAGTCTCCCCACTGGTTGCCCCTATGCCCCATCTTCCTCAGTGCATATCTCACCATACATGGATACAGGTTATATTCACATATACCAGTAGGAATGGTTGATGAGATCTAACGTATAAATTATATATTTTCTGTACAGAAATATTGTCTATGATGAACATTACCGAAGAAATGATTGTGAGCGGCTCTGCACTAAATATGAGAGTCAATTTTGCAATGAACAGTCGTGTCCAATCAACTGCCGGATAGGAGACTTTGGGCCTTGGTCTGAATGTGATCCGTGTATCAAGAAGCAGGTATCTATGTCACAGCAATGTAGAAACATCATGTGAATTGGGGTAGACTGCTGTATACGGCCTGGTTCCAGTCTAGACAATACTCTGTGAGCTAAGCAGCCTGGTCTCCAGAGCAGAGAGATTTGTGCAGCTCTCTGCTAGTCTGATACAATGTATCAGTCTGGAGTCCAGGCTGTTGAGCTCACAGAGCATTGTCTAGACTGGATACAACGGTTGCAGCTGTACAAATCTCTCTGCTAGTTTGCTACAATGTATCAGTTTGGAGTCCAGGCTGTTGAGCTCACAGGGGCGGGGGGCCGGGGGGGGGCAAATTGTTCCTCATAATTTCATATTCTGTACAATGTACTGGGAAGCCATAAAAAAACATCAGAATAGGGTGAAAAAACACATTTTCTAACAGGCTACATTTTTGTGCCACCTGTAACACCCTTTTTAATATTTCATTGGACTGAACTGTGTAAGGCTCTTTTTTTTTGCAGGGTAAATTTTTTATTGAAAAAACTGCAATTCAGACATCTTGATCTCTTTTTTTTTTTCTCATGACATTCACTGACTGGATAAATATTTTTATATTTTATAGTTTGGGCATTTTTGGACATGGGGTGTTTTAGAGTTTTCTAGGGGAAGGGGGTGGTTTAAATTTTTGCATTTTTTAAAAATTTATATAAAAATATTTTTTATTTTTGGACCCCCATTCTCCTGCCGGCTAGGGGTCCCAGTGGTCAGACCTCTAACAGTCAGACACTTATCTCCTATACTGCGGACAGGTGACAGATGTCATTAGAGGCACAATCCATTTACGTTCACAGCAACTATAGCAGTGCATATTCATAGCCTATTCAGGGTGTGTGGAAAGCTGGGTGAAGACCACAATGAGCTTTATATCGCTTGCAGGAAACCTCCACCTATAATATTAGTAGTGATTTACTTTAGACAAGTCGGCCATGTCCTTCATATTTATATATCTTTATATTTCCAGTTCCGGGTTCGCTCATTAGAGCGCCCCTCTCAGTTTGGAGGACAGAGCTGTGCAGGACAGTTATCAGACTCCCGGCCGTGTATCCCGACAAAACTCTGTAACATTGAGGAAGCAGACTGCACCAAAAAGTTTCGCTGTGACACCGGTAAGATAAATGCGGTTATTAATAATAATAATAATAGTCCTTTAATAGTCCCACAGTGGGGAAATTCAGTGTGTTACAGCAGCAAAGATAAGATAAGCAGATACAAATACAAATACAACATGTACAGGAATGTTCCAAGGTGAGAGGCATTACATTAATAGCAGACAGACAGATAGGACGTAGCAGAAGGGGGGGGGGGGATTTAACAGGCAGAGAGATATTTCAGTTCTCTGTATGTAATGATCTCCGCTTAGGTCGGTGTTGGTTGTACAGCCTAACCGCGGTGGGGAGGAAAGACGGCTCTATTCACTTCTAATATATGTAACTAGATACGTGACCAGTATAGAATGTAGTGCAATCATTGTGATACTCAATATCCCCTATGGGGGCGCTGCAGAGGAACTGAAAATTTGTTGCCAGGTTCCCCTACAGATTTTCGCTGATCACCAGGGGTCGCTGAGGCAGGGGCGTAACTACCGGGGTAGCAGCGGTAGCAGCTGCCACAGGGCCCGGGACATTACGGGGCCCCGCGGCCCCCCGATGCTTTTTTTTTTTTTTTTTTAAATAGGCCGTTACCTGCTGGAGTAACCCCAGCCTGTAACGGGCCCTATATACTTACCGTCCCCGGGGTCCCGCTCACGGCAGCCGCCTCCTGTGAGAGGCTGTGAGCAGTACCGGGGATCGGAATGCGAGGCAGCGGGCCAAACCCCACAATCTCTGCTATCATTATACTCCGGGGTCTTTTCAGACTGCGGAGTATAATAATCGGAGGCCCAGAGTTGGTGAGGGAACATAAAAAACACTGTACTTACCTCTCCTACGCTTCTCCAGGCTTCGGGCCTGTTTTGTGACGTCTTAGACGTCAGCGAACGTCATTCTGCGTCACGACGCCGTCCCGCATCACATGACACCGGCCTGGTCCAACATTGAAGAAGGCCGAAGTAGCAGGGAGTGGACCGGAGCGAGGAACAGGTAAGCAACGTTGTTGTTTTTTTGTTTCTATCCTTCCCTGGGTCTCCGAACATTATACTCTGGGGTCTGAAAAGACCCCACAGTATAATAATTGTTCATAGGTGGTCCACAATGGGACATATAATAGTGTGTGCAGGGGCCACTATGGGGCAAAATACTCAGTGCAGGGGCCACTATGGGATATAATACAGTGTGCAGGGGCCACTATGGGAGGGCATAATACTGTGTGCAGGGGCCACTATGGGACATAATACTGTGTGCAGGGGCCACTATGGGGCATAATACTGTGTGCAGGGGCCACTATGGGATATAATACTGTGTGCAGGGGCTACTATGGGGCAAAATACTCAGTGCAGGGGCCACTATGGGGCAAAATACTCAGTGCAGGGTCGGGCCGGGTAAACGTGGCAGGGGCCCACTATGGGGCATAATAGTGTGTGCAGGGGCCACTATGGGACATAATACTGTGTGCAGGGGCCTCTATGGGACAATAATACTGTGTTCAGGGGCCACTATGGGATACTGTGTGCAGGAGCCACTATGGGGCATAATACTGTGTGCAGGGGCCACTATGGGCCGTAATACTGTGTGCAGGGGACACTATGGGATATAATACTGTGTGCAGGGGCCACTATGGGGCATAATACTGTGTGCAGGGGCCACTATGGGATATAATACTGTGTGCAGGGGACACTATGGGGCATAATACTGTGTGCAGGGGCCACTATGGGACATGATACTGTGTGCAGGGACCACTATGGGACATGATACTGTGTGCAGGGGCCACTATGGGGCATGATACTGTGCAGGGGCCACTATGGGGCATGATACTGTGTGCAGGGGCCACTATGGGGCATAATACTGTGTGCAGGGGCCACTATGGGATATAATACTGTGTGCAGGGGCCACTATGGGGCATGATACTGTGTGCAGGGGCCACTATGGGACATGATACCGTGTGCAGGGGCCACTATGGGGCATGATACTGTGTGCAGGGGCCACTATGGGGCATGATAATGTGTGCAGGGGCCACTATGGGGCATAATACTGTGTGCAGGGGCCACTATGGGGCATAATACTGTGTGCAGGGGGCACTATGGGTCATAATACTGTGTGCAGGGGCCACTATGGGGCATGATACTGTGTGCAGGGGACACTATGGGATATAATACTGTGTGCAGGGGCCACTATGGGACATGATACTGTGTGCAGGGGCCACTATGGGGCATGATACTGTATACAGGGGCCACTATGGGGCATGATACTGTGTACAGGGGCCACTATGGGGCACAATACTGTGTGCAGGGGCCACTATGGGGCATAATACTGTGTGCAGGGGCCACTATGGGACATGATACTATGTGCAGGGGCCACTATGGGGAATAATAGTGTGTGCAGGGGCCACTATGGGGCATGATACTGTGTACAGGGGCCACTATGGGGCACAATACTGTGTGCAGGGGCCACTATGGGGCATAATACTGTGTGCAGGAGCCACTATGGCACATAATAGTGTGCGCAGGAATGCGTTTTTTTGGGGGGAGTTGGAGGGGGCGGTCCGGGGGGGCGCGATTGGGGGCAGCGGTTTGCGGGGGGGGGGGGCCCCATGTCAAATGTTCGCCTTGGGGCCCAGCCATTCCTAGTTACGCCACTGCTCTGAGGGGTCAGACTGTGATCAACTTATCATTAAAGGGAATGTGACGCCAAAAAGGACCCATTTTTAAACCAAGTTTTAATGTAAAACATATTTTTTAAGAAGTTTTGAAGATCTGATTTTTAATTTTCTATGTCACTATATTTAAAAAAAATTACTATATCCTGCAATTTTACGATAACACCTCTATAGATAACACCACTGAGCCATCATTACATCACTGCTGACAATAGATGATGTCACAGCATATCTCCTCCCCCTCCCTGCAATGAGCATGTCTATAAAACTCTTCCATAGACCTCAATGAGTCAGCTCCAGTCTATTGCTCCTGTGGCCATAAGATTGCTGTAAAGCAGATCACTAAATCTTGTTAACAGAGCAGAGGAGAAGCTCAGGCAAGATGGCCGCCCCCATAATCATGTACAGAAAATAGAATAAAAAATCTACAATCAGAAAACAAAAACAGATAAAAAAAAGTGATAGATTTCATTATGGGGTTTTAAGAAATAAATAAATAATGGGTGATACAGACAATTGTCCTCATCCCCCTTAAGATGTTGGACTGTCCGGACACTCCGCAGGAAAATATCATTCAGGACATTATTATCATTATTGTTTATTTATATAGCTCCATTAATTCCATGGTGCTGTACATTATTATATTAATTCCATGGTGCTGTACATTATTATATTAATTCCATGGTGCTGTACATTATTATATTAATCCCATGGTGCTGTACATTATTATATTAATTCCATGGAGCTGTACATTATTATATTAATTCCATGGTGCTGTACATTATTATAGTAATTCCATGGTGCTGTACATTATTATATTAGTTCCATGGTGCTGTACATTATTATATTAATTCCATGGTGCTGTACATTATTATAGTAATTCCATGGTGCTCTGTACATTATTATATTAATCCCATGGTGCTGTCTTTTTAATTCCTGTGCTGTACATTTGTTTCCTGGTCCTTACATTATTATATTAATTCCATGGTGCTCTGTACATTATTATAGTAATTCCATGGTGCTGTATATTATTATAGTAATTCCATGGTGCTGTATATTATTATATTAATTCCATGGTGCGGTACATTATTATATTAATTCCATGAGGCTGTATATTATTATATTAATTCCATGGAGGTTGTACATTATTATATTAATTCCATGGTGCTGTACATTTTTTTTTCCATGGGTGTTTACATTATTATATTAATTCCATGGTGCTGTACATTATTATATTAATTCCATGGTGCTGTACATTATTATATTAATTCCATGAGGTTGTACATTATTATATTAATTCCATGGTGCTGTACATTATTATATTAATTCCATGGTGCTTTACATTTGAGGGTTTACATACAGTACACAAAATATACAAGACAAGTATAATACTAACAGTGATCACTGGCACAGCGGGATAGAGGGCCCTGCCCACAAGGGCTTACAATCTATGAGGGATAGAGACAGAAGGTGGGGGTAGAGGCTGTACAGGTGCTGGTGTGGTGACAGAAGTGTTATTGGAGGTTGTAGGCCTTCCTGAATAGGTGAGTCTTCAGGGCCTTCTTGAAGCTTGTGACTGTGGGGGACAGTCTTATGTGTCTTGGTAATGAGTTCCAGAGTATGGGGGTTGCCCGGGAGAAGTCTTGGAGACGATTGTGTGAGGAGCGGATAAGAGCAGAGCGGAGTAGGAGGTCTTTGGAGGATCGGAGGTTACGTGTGGGCAGGTAGCGGGAGATTAGGTCGGAGATATATGGAGGGGACAGGTTGTGGATGGCTTTGTATGTCAGCATTAGTAGCTTGAACACTATTCGCTGTGCGATGGGTAGCCAGTGAAGGGATTGGCAGAGGGGAGCGGCCGATGAAGAACGGGGGGAGAGGTGTATTAAGTGAGCAGCACAGTTTAAGGTGGACTGGAGGGGTGCGAGGGTGTTAGCTGGGAGACCATGGAGAAGGGTGTTACAGTAGTCTAGGCGGGAGATTATGAGGGCGTGGACTAGCATCTTTGTACTTTCAGCGGTGAGGAAGGAGCGGATTCGGTGGATGTTCTTGAGTTGGAGGCGGCAGGAGGTGTTGAGGGTTTGAAAATGCGACTTGAAGGATAGGTCAGAGTCTAAGGTTATCCCAAGGCAGCGGGCCTGTGGGACTGGGGTGAGAGTGGTTCCATTAACTTTGATAGATGGGTCAGGTAGAGGGGCTGTGCGAGGAGGGGCGAAGATTATGAACTCCGTTTTCTCCATGTTGAGTTTGAGAAAGTGGGAGGAGAGAAAGGAGGCTACGGCTGCTAGACATTCTGGGACTCTGGACAACAGAGAGGTAATGTCTGGTCCAGACAGATATATTTGGGTATCGTCAGCATAGCAGTGATAATGGAAACCATGGGATTCTATGAGTTGGCCAAGGCCGAGGGTGTAGATGGAGAACAAGAGGGGTCTTAGGACGGAGCCTTGGGGGACACCTACAGAAAGAGGGTGTGGCAGGGAGGTGTGCGAGTGGCAGACACTGAACGACATTTCCCACAATACAAAAACTTTTTCCATGGAAATCTGTTCCTTTATGACCGTGGTTACCTAGGGGGGCACATACTTACTGGAATACTGTATGTGATAATTCCTGGGAAATCCATGTTATCAGCAAAGAAAGAGGTTTTATATCTAATAGACCTGGCCATGTCTGTGTAAAGAGTTCTGGTAGTCTTCCCGGGGGTCACATACACAAGTCTTAAAGGATGCGAAGTCCTTACACATAAACTGTCCCATAAACCATCCCAAAGGTCATTAGGGGGTTAAGCCTCTGATATCTTATCCCCTAAGAAGTGGGGGTTTTGCATTCCTATCCCCTGTCCCTCAGTCTGTCCCTTATCACACTTGTCCTGGACTCTGAATGTTTTTTAGACACACTCTCTGATGGATGTTTTTTTAAAGTGACATGGTAATGACATCACTACCTTGGCAATGTCACCACTGAATGCCTCCCAACTTTCAGAGACAGTGGCAAATTTACGTATGCCATGTCTTTAACCCTACCCATAACCTGTTTGACCTTGCCCAATCCTACTCAGTCCCTTTGTGCCACAATACAGTAATAGTGTCCTCCATTATATAACACAGTGATGAAACCCACACAGTATAATGCCCCCTTATCGCTTCACCCAGTATATTGTCCCTTAATGCTACCACACAATATAATGTCTCCTTAGTGCCCCGCAAATTGTAATGCCTCCTTATTGCTTCACACTGTATAATACCCCTTTAATGCCACCACCAATATAATGTCCCCTTAGTGCCCCTGACACAATATAATGTCCTCTTAATGTCCCATACAGTATAATGCTCCCTTAGTGCTTCACACAGTATAATCACTCTTAATACCACCACACAATATAATGTCCCTTTAGAGCCCCCACATAGTACAATGTGCTCTTAGAGCCCTCACACAATATAATGTCCCCTTTAATGCTTCCATGCTGTATGATGTTCCATCAGTGCCCTCACAAATTTAAATACCCCCTTTGTCCCCCACTCAGTATAATGTCCCCTAAGTGCACATATTATAATATACCCTTAGTGTCCCGCACACAGTATGATGTCAGTGCCATCACATTGTGTAATACCCCTTGTGACCCACACACAGTATAATGTTCCATAAGTGTCCCCATAAAGTATAATACTAATGTCCCCCATACAATATAATGCTCTCACACAGTGTCATGCTCCCTTGTGACCCCACACAGTATAATGTTCCCTAAGTGCTCCTACACTGTATAATTTTCTCCCCATGGTCCCCACACAGTACAATGTCCTCCTGTGGCCATAAGGCCTCTTAGGAACCGATCTATAAAACATAGTGTATGACACTGTCAGGGCTCCTAGGAACCTATCTATAAAACATAGTGTATGACACTGTCAGGGCTCCTAGGAACCTATCTATAAAACATAGTGTATGACACTGTCAGGGCTCCTAGGAACCTATCTATAAAACATAGTGTATGACACTGTCAGGACTCCTAGGAACCTATCTATAAAATATAGTGTATGACACTGTCAGGGCTCCTAGGAACCTATCTATAAAATATAGTGTATAACACTGTCAGGGCTCCTAGGAACCTATCTATAAAACATAGTGTATAACACTGTCAGGGCTCCTAGGACTATATATCTATAAAAAATAGTGTATGACACTGTCAGGGCTCCTAGGACTATATATCTATAAAACATAGTGTATGACACTGTCAGGGCTCCTAGGACTATATATCTAATAAACATAGTGTATAACATAATACATCCAACCCCTACTTGCACCATCAATGAAATTGCTCATGTTCCTGCCCCAGTATCTTATATACTGTATGTGACAACACCATAAGGTTTGCACCTACCTCTGACTATTGGCTTAGAGGATGTCATGTGACACCAGAACAACACAGTGACTCACAGACACGTGTCTTCTGTATTTTCACTGTGCAAGACAAATTGCCATTTCAATTGAGTACCCCTACTTTAAACAAATACAGACCCTCTACAAGACTCTTTAAAAATACCTGTATATCCAACCTCACACAAAGAAGTCTATGGAGAGTGCAAAGTGAATGGTAAATAATGAAGGGTGAATTTTGTAAAATTCATATTGCAAATATTCGCAGGATTTGCCTGCAAGTTTTGGTTCAATGTCCCAGGAGATCAGCCATGTTCCCCTCCTCCTCCTGAATTGTATTGTGTCTGCCTGTAAGACAACCATTTCTGCAGCAGGAGCCTCCCATCCCTGCAGCAGGAGCCTCCCATCCCTGCAGCAGGAACCTCCCATCTCTGCCTACCCCTCTCAATGTATACTTCTTTCATCTGTGACATTTTGTTTTTTGTTCTCATGAATTACCCAGATGTAGAGTTTGTTGATCCATGACATTTCGTTTTCTGATCACATGATTTCCTTAGATGTATATTTCTTACATCTGTAACATTTTGTACTCTGATCACATGTTTTACCTCGATGTACACTTCCTTCGTCTGTGACATTTTGTATTTTGATCACGATTTACCTTGATGTATACTTCTTAAATCTGTAACATTTTTTATTTTGGTCACAATTTACTTCGATGTATACTTCCTTCATCTGTGACATTTTGTACTTTGATCACATAATTTAGCTCAATGTATACCTCTTTCATCTGTGACATTTTGTACACTGATCACATGATTTACTTTGATGTATATTTCCTTCATCTGTGACATTTTGTACATTGATCACATGATTTACTTTGGTGTATACCTTTCATCTGTGACATTTTCTACATTGATCACGTGATTTACCTCGATTTACCTCACTTTATAGCCACTTCATCTCTTTCTAGTACTCACATACAGAATTCAGCTGGAAACTGTAAATTAGAAATTGGGAGTAGTATGTCAGTATTATGTGGTGTAGTCTCGGTGTAGATGACAGCTAACCCAGGTGGATAGAGAGACACCAGTATCCAGATATTGTCAGGACAGGCAGTACTGGTACAGAGTCAAGCAACTAGGCACAGGTCAGGGAAAGCGGCAGATGTTCAAAGTTAGGTTCAAGGGCGTGTTATTTGGATACTGCATTTTATTTGGGCACTATATAGTGTTTTTATGTGTGCTCTATAAGGGTGTATTGTTTGGAAACAATATTATTATTCCAGCACTATATGTTGGTATATGCTAAGACGTATTATTTGGATACTGCATTTTATTTGGGCACTATGTATTATGTGGGCTCCCAAGGGAATTTTTATTATTATTATTATTATTATTTGCGTACTACATTTTATCTGGTACAATATAGTGTTTTAATATGGGCTGTATGTAATGATTGGGGAATCCTGTATATGTATTTCTGTACAAATATGTATCTAGCCAACCCCTTTCCTCCCCCTTTGTGGACCATTTGTTCAAGCTCAATTAACCAACAAAAACTGGACCCCTTTTGTTGGTTAATCACAGTCCTTCTGTTTTATTGTCCCGAGTAATTAACACACTCTTGCAACACTCAACCTCCCACCAGGGGGTTTCCTGCTCCACTAAGTTACAGATAGACAACCTGGCACCACTTATAGATCAGAGAGATCACAGTTTTATGGTCATATCCCCTTAAGGGGGTACCCCACAGTTACCCCGATAAATTCCGTAGATACCCCCAGAGAAAGACACACGTTCAGTCTAATCATGGCAGCGTTGTGAGCCTGAGACAGGTCCAGACATTCAACTGCCTACGCAAAGGGAATTGGGGTGTCATCCTTGGTGTCTACACGATGGGGATCTCGCCCTGAGTCCCATTATACCACTTGCCTGACATTCTCATCACTTGATGAGGAATCAGGACCATTTTCTAGTGCTGTGGCTCCAAGTCGGTAGATGTAACTTCCCTCCCCAGTGACCTCACTCTGGGCAGGGGCAGGGAAAACACAAAAAGCCTGCCATGTGGGGGCCACATGGTCTTCTCCTGCTGAAAGCCATCTGAACAGCATTGCCCAGAGCCAAGGGGGTGCTGCCACTGGAATAGCATACCCAGTCGCATGTTTTTGGACTAACCTAAGGATGCGCCCTGGGCTCACCATCAGGAGCCCAGAGAACCAATCACAGGATTGTGTTGGTAATATTTCCTTTTCTACTGTTTATTCCCATTTTTAGTTTGTGCACTGTGTCATGTTGATTTCCACTTGTATTTGCTTGATAACCGCTACATGTATGTTCTGTATGTGTTAAGTGTCTAGTACCAACCCTTTTAGGGGTTAATAAATATATAAAATTTAGAAAGCTGGTTTCGTATTATCCTATGAGCCCAGAACACTCACTTGTGGTGGGTGGGAGGTAATGAAGCAATCTCAGGGGTGCCAAAAGCGGTTTCGGTAGGACGAGATCCTTCACACTGTATATGACAGTTTTATGTTGCTAAAATATGGTGAACATTACAGCAGGAGGAGCTGAGCAGATTTATATATTGTATTGTAGGGAAGATTCAGTATGACTTTATTCATTGATCATTAGGGCAGTCCTAAAGAATAACTGACTTACTTCTGCCAGCATACTCATACAGGAAGGACTGTTAACCACAGTGTAGGACCGCCCTCTGGACTCCTGGTTCAGGAAGTGCAAGTTATGCTAAATTTTCCCCCAAAAATGTATCTATATCAATCTGCTCAGCTCCTCCTGCACTGTAGACTCGGCACCATCTTCAACATGACAGGTTCCCTTTAAGAAATATCTCCTTTTTGTCTTTGTATACAGGGCGCTGCATCGACATGAAATTAAAGTGTAATGGAGACAATGACTGTGGAGACAATTCAGATGAAAGAAATTGTAGGAAGAAGCCGGAGCAGAAGAGGAGCTTTGAGGACATCCCCGGGTTACGGTTGATGGGAAACGGGTAAGACATGGAGTAAAACGGGGAATGTGATTTAGTCTATTGGCATTCACTTCTAACTAGAAATCTATGCACCTAAGAGGGACCGGAGATTGTATAAGAGTATCCACAGTCCTAATGTGCGGTGATCCCAGGACTGGTCACTGGCTGTATCTCCACCGTCTATACCGGATATCTCCACTCTCCTCCCCCTGTCTTGTCCATGACTGTACCTGATATATCTGTCTCATGGTTTTTAGGTATAACTTCCTGTCTGGGGAGACTCGGGGCGATGTCCTTGATAACTCATATTTTGGAGGAAAGAGTGTAACAGTGTCTGGTAATGGAACAGGAGCAAACAGGAAGTTATACCGGGTGCCGGCGAACCTGGAAAGCATCAAATTTGAGGTGGGCACGTTTTATTATATTTTATGCTTTTTTAGTCTACAAATACATTGACAGACTAGAAACTTTATGGTAATATAAAGCCCAGTTGGAATGATAATTTTTCAGCAGGGGTCACCAAAAAGGAGGAGGAGGAGGAGGGGGGGATGCGGCTGCAGCTTGTTACTCAGTGTTTGGCTGCATTCACATGTCAAGGATTTGTCTATGACAGAAACCAAGTGTATTTTCACAAAAGGAGCCTTTATATTCAGTGTAATGAGGGGAGAGGCAGCTACAGTAGCTGTAATGGCTGATTTGGGGCCCATAACATTAGGAGCCCCAGCCCTGACCCCAGCTGTTTTATTTTATTTTTTGTAATGTATTCAATTACCTGTCCTCATTCCTGCTACCACCATCTCCACTTCAACCTTCAGTCTCCAGGGGGCACTGCACAAGATGTCTTTGACGCTGTCACGCTGTTCAACAAGAGGTTGAGAGGCGAAACGGAGGAGACGATGAGCAGGAGAGTGAATATTGTCTGTTTCCTGCTGGTGTAATCCAGTATGTAACGGCCTAAAGTCATACTGTGGGGGCCTGTAAAGTGGGCCCTTATTGTATGGGAGCCTGTAAAGGGGCACTATACTGTGGGGGCAGTAAAGGGGGCAATTAATGTATGGGGGCCAATAAAGGAGGCAATATAAGACGTGTGAGGTTAGTAAAGGAGGTGTTATATCTTGTGGGGGGCCAGTACAGGGGGTGTCATACTATGTGTAGGCCAGGAAAGGGGTGCTATACCATGTGGGGACCAAGAGAGGAGCTCAGTCAAAATCTTGCAATGGAAGAGGGCAGGGTGAGTAGCAGTGGGGGTATCGGACTGGCTTAGACATAGCTCTTCCAGAAGAGCCGCCCCATCAGAAAGGATGGAGAGAAGTTAGCAGAGGGAAGGAAACCCAAATCTGAAGCCTTAAAGCAATTTACTGAGACTTGTATATTGACGGTCATCAACATGGGATATGGGGTTCAACACCGAGGATCCACATTAACCAGTTATCTGAAGAGACTTTCTGGTTCCCTGGCCAAGTTTGATAGGTCATCACTATCCTTGGGATAGGTTGGGTAAAGGTTGACACCAAACAAGAGAAAGTTGCATACATATACAGTACAGACCAAAAGTTTGGACACACCTTCCCATTCCAAGAGTTTTCTGTATTTTCATGACTATAAAAATTGTAGATTCACACTGAAGGCATCAAAACTATGAATGAACACATGTGGAATTATATACTTAACAAAAAAGTGTAAAACAACTGAAAATATGTCTTATATTCTAGGTTCTTCAAAGTAGCCACCTTTTGCTTTGATTACTGCTTTGCACACTCTTGGCATTCTCTTGATGAGCTTCAAGAGGTAGTCACCTGAAATGGTTTTCACTTCACAGGTGTGCCCTGTCAGGTTTAATAAGTGGGATTTCTTGCCTTATAAATGGTGTTGGGACCATCAGTTGTGTTGTTCAGAAGTCAGGTGGATACACAGCTGATAGTCCTACTGAATGGAGTGTTAGAATTTGTATTATGGCAAGAAAAAAGCAGCTAAGTAAAGAAAAACGAGTGGCCATCATTACTTTAAGAAATGAAGGTCAGTCAGTCCGAAAAATTGGAAAAACTTTGAAAGTGTCCCCAAGTGCAGTGGCCAAAACCATCAAGCGCTACAAAGAAACTGGCTCACATAAGGACCGCCCCAGGAAAGGAAGACCAAGAGTCACCTCTGCTGCGGAGGATAAGTTCATCCGACTCACCAGCCTCAGAAATCGCAGGTTAACAGCAGCTCAGATTAGAGACCAGGTCAATGCCACACAGAGTTCTAGCAGCAGACACATCTCTACAACAACTGTTAAGAGGAGACTGTGTGCAGCAGGCCTTCATGGTAAAATAGCTGCTAGGAAACCACTGCTAAGGACAGGCAACAAGCAGAAGAGACTTGTTTGGGCTAAAGAACACAAGGAATGGACATTAGACCTGTGGAAATCTGTGCTTTGGTCTGATGAGTCCAAATTTGAGATCTTTGGTTCCAACCACCGTGTCTTTGTGCAACGCAGAAAAGGTAAACGAATGGACTCTACATGCCTGGTTCCCACCGTGAAGCATGGAGGAGGAGGTGTGATGGTGTGGGGGTGCTTTGCTGGTGACACTGTTGGGGATTTATTCAAAATTGAAGGAATACTGAACCAGCATGGTTACCACAGCATCTTGCAGCGGCATGCTATTCCATCCGGTTTGCGTTTAGTTGGACCTTCATTTATTTTTCAACAGGACAATGACACCAAACACACCTCCAGACTGTGTAAGGGCTATTTGACCAAGAAGGAGAGTGATGGGGTGCTACGCCAGATGACCTGGCCTCCACAGTCACCAGACCTGAACCCAATCGAGATAGTTTGGGGTGAGCTGGACCACAGAGTGAAGGCAAAAGGGCCAACAAGTGCTAAGCATCTCTGGGAACTCCTTCAAGACTGTTGGAAGACCATTTCAGGTGACTACCTCTTGAAGCTCATCAAGAGAATGCCAAGAGTGTGCAAAGCAGTAATCAAAGCAAAAGGTGGCTACTTTGAAGAACCTAGAATATAAGACATATTTTCAGTTGTTTCACACTTTTTTGTTAAGTATATAATTCCACATGTGTTAATTCATAGTTTTGATGCCTTCAGTGTGAATATACAATTGTTATAGTCCTGAAAATACAGAAAACTCTTGGAATGAGAAGGTGTGTCCAAACTTTTGGTCTGTACTGTAAATGAGACGCTCAACCCAATGTAATGAAAACAACTCCCTGATGAAGCCCTAGTTTAGGGCAATATGTCTTGGGCACCAACATGTTAACCAACTCTCATGTGGACCACAAGTTCTGATGGTAATTTGCTTATTTGTAAGGTCAGCGTAACCAGGCACAGGTCAGGACTGGTGGCACAGATTCAGAGACAGGTACAAGGCACAGGTCAGGGCAAGCAGCACAGGTTTAGAGTCAGGTATCCAAGCATGGGTCAAGCACAGCAGACAGGCAGCGTGAACACCGAACCCTTGGCAGAATACAAGGTACCATTTTCCTCAGACCACCTCCCTATTGAGTAGGTTTCTTAAATATCCTATGATTGGCTGGAAATAGATTGGCCATGTGTGGCAGAGCATGTGTACTCTCCCTATGGGAACACTTGCCAGTTTCAATATGATGGGAATCCGACGCCTGGATCCCACCATGATCAGCTATTCTCGAATAGGATCAGAGCTGCCATACCTTGGCACCACTGCTATACAGGGGACAGAGCTGGAGATCTGAAAATGGCACTTATGCATTTTTTTGTAAATCAAAACCATTCTGAATTTTTCTTTGCAGCTTCCCAGTATAGAATAAAATCTGAAGTAAAGTAAACTATGAAGTAAAATCTGTCCTGCAAAAAATAAACCTTAAACAAATGGCAAAAAAAAAAAGTTATGGCTTTTGGAAGGAGGGTAGTACAAAAAACAAAAACGGCAGGAAGGGGTTAACCTAAGATGAACAATCTGTCATTTCCTTCATGTATTCTGCGGCTTTGTGTCTTGCTAGATTCACCTTTGGTTATTCTGTACGGACCTTGTGTGTCTCGTCCCTGTAACAGATAAAGGACCTGGAGGACGACGTGGCGTCAGATTTCCACAACAGCCTTGTCAATTTTGAGCATTCGAGCAGCCGTGCTGGAGCATTTCAGGGATCAGGAAGAAGCTCTAGCGGGATACCCTTATTATTCCATACTCGACGTAACACCAAAGTAGTATCTTCATCCTCCTTTAAGGAAGCCTTAAAAGCATCTTATAAGAAGGTAAGTATAAAAAAAAAAAAAAAAAAAACTCTGAATAGATTAGGGTCCATGTCTGTATATGGCTATATATGTGTCCTACTTGTATCCATTGGTGAGATGTCTTGAGCGCTGGAGAACCAGAGATATCAATACATCACACAGACAGCCTATGTAATGTTTCATTTCACCTGTGGTGGCGCTGCAGAGGAATTGAACACCTGATGCCAGGATCCTGCACAGATTACCTCTGATCGCTGGGGGTCCCGGCAGCAGGACATCATGGGAACAGATTAATGTCCTCAGATACCCTTTAGGGGGTTGTAAGAAGTATGACCTGAGGATCGAGAGGGCTCTCTGTGGTCGCCCAGCTGGAATATATATAGTGTTAGGTCACTACATGGTTTATTTCTATAGTTATACATATGTGGCACCTTGGAAGGTACAATACACAGATGTAGCAGAGTTAACCCAAACTTCTGCAATTGGTTAATCTGCTGCAGTGTGATATCGTATCAGAGAAGACAACAAAAACCATTGAAAGGTCATTGAAAATTGTTTTCCCAATAACTGCAGCAGATACATCGAATCCGCTCCTTCCTCTCCCCTGAAACTACAAAGATGCTAGTTCATGCCCTCATAATCTCCCGCTTAGACTACTGTAACACCCTTCTCCATGGCCTCCCAGCTAACACCCTCGCCCCCCCTCCAGTCCACCTTAAACTGTGCTGCTCGCCTAATACACCTCTCCCCCCGTTCTTCATCGGCCGCTCCCCTCTGCCAATCCCTTCACTAGCTACCCATCGCCCATCGAATAGAGTTCAAATTACTAACGCTGACATACAAAGCCATCCACAACCTGTCCCCTCCATATATCTCCGACCTAATCTCCCGCTACCTGCCCGCACGTAACCTCCGATCCTCCAAAGACCTCCTACTCCGCTCTGCTCTTATCCGCTCTTCACACAATCGTCTGCCCCCATACTCTGGAACTCATTACCAAGACACATAAGACTGACCCCCACAGTCACAAGCTTCAAGAAGGCCCTGAAGACTCACCTATTCAGGAAGGCCTACAACCTCCAATAACACTCCTGTCACCACACCACCACCTGTACAGCCTCTACCCCCACCTTCTGTCTCTATCCCTCATAGATTGTAAGCCCTTGCGGGCAGGGCCCTCTATCCCACTGTGCCAGTGATCACTGTTAGTATTATATTTGTTTTGTATATTATGTGTACCGAATGTAAAGCCTCAAATGTAAAGCACCATGGAATTAATATAATAATGTACAGCAGTATGGAATTAATATAATAATGTACAGCAGTATGGAATTAATATAATAATGTACAGCAGTATGGAATTAATATAATAATGTACAGCACCCTGGAATTACTATAATAATGTACAGCCCCATGGAATTACTATAATAATGTACAGCACCATGGAATTACTATAATAATGTACAGCCCCATGGAATTAATATAATAATGTACAGCACCATGGGATTAATATAATAATGTACAGCACCATGGAATTAATATAATAATGTACAGCAGTATGGAATTAATATAATAATGTACAGCACCCTGGAATTAATATAATAATATACAGCACCATGGAATTTATATAATAATGTACAGCACCATGGAATTACTATAATAATGTACAGCACCATGGAACAAAAAACCATACTATAATAATGTACAGCACCATGGAATTACTATAATAATGTACAGCACCATGGAATTACTATAATAATGTACAGCACCATGGAATTACTATAATAATGTACAGCACCATGGAATTACTATAATAATGTACAGCCCCATGGAATTAATATAATAATGTACAGCACCATGGAATTACTATAATAATGTACAGCCCCATGGAATTACTATAATAATGTACAGCACCATGGAATTACTATAATAATGTACAGCCCCATGGAATTAATATAATAATGTACAGCCCCATGGAATTAATATAATAATGTACAGCACCATGGAATTACTATAATAATGTCCAGCACCATGGAATTAATATAATAATGTACAGCACCATGGGATTAATATAATAATGTACAGCACCATGGAATTACTATAATAATGTACAGCACCCTGGAATTAATATAATAATGTACAGCACCATGGTATTAATATAATAATGTACAGCACCATGGAATTACTATTATAATGTACAGCATGATGGAATTACTATAATAATGTACAGCAACATGGAATTAATATAATAATGTACAGCACCATGGAATTACTATAATAATGTACAGCAACATGGAATTAATATAATAATGTACAGCACCATGGAATTAATATAATAATGTACAGCACCATGGAATTAATATAATAATGTACCAAAAGCACCATGGGATTAATATAATAATGTACAGCACCATGGAATTAATATAATAATGTACAACCCATGGAATTACTATAATAATGTACAGCACCATGGAATTACTATAATAATGTACAGCTCCATGGAATTAATATAATAATTAGCACCATGGGATTAATATAATAATGTACAGCACCATGGAATTAATATAATAATGCACAATTGAATATTGATGGGGAGTTGGAGCCTGAACTCTGGGCTGAGCACCCAACTATAGTCTGGTGCTGCAGTGAACTCTCCTCTCTATATAGAATAGATAATATGGATGGATTCTGTGGATCTTAATCTGTTTCCTTCTAGAGTTCTAACTTTATTCGGATCAATAAAGTGATCTCGGTGTCAGAGTTTAAGATGAAGCCAGACAATCTGTGGCTCTCGGACGTCTTCCTTCGAGCTCTGAGCCATCTGCCCTTGGAATACAACTATCCGCTCTATAGCAGAATATTTGATGATTTTGGCACCCATTACTTCACAGAGGGCGCTTTGGGTGGATCGTATGACCTGCTCTACCAGTACAGTGCCGAGGACCTGAAGAATTCAGGTAAGAGCAGCAGAGACTGCACAGGAGGTGTAGAACAGACTGAAACAAAGTAACAAAAACATACGAGATAAAGCAGCCAAGTATCATAATAATCCAATGATGTCATGTATTACCACCAAACTGTACACTAGGCAGACATAATGATGTGTGTGCTTTACACACACGAAAGGAATGACCCAAACAGTGAGGAGTTGTGTACAGCAGGGCACAGAGGACAATGTCGAGACGGAAATCAGCAATACAGAAAGCAGTTTTTTTATAAAAAGATTTTATTCTTTAAGAGTAAAAAATACATACAGTACATATACATAATATATAAATATATATGGTATCACCGGAATTGTAGCGACCCCTCTAATAATGTTACCACTGTACGGTGAACAGTATAAACAAGTACAAATGGCTACCAGTAAAAAATACAACACATCATGCAAAAAACAAGCCCTCATACAAGTGCTTTACCTAAAAAAAAAAAAAATAAGAAAAAGAAAACATGGTTATTGGGATATGATAAAAAAAAATAAAAATAATGAAAAACAAACGTTATCCTGTAGGGGTTAAACTGATAAATTTGTCCAAACCCTTCAGAATATAAGTTTAGATTTGGGAAAAATGTAAAAGACGTCTCTCCCCTGACTCCAGGACACCCCTACATAGATGTTACATAAAGCAAATGACGTTATTGCACTTTCCTGAGTTACAGGATTCCCTTTCAACAACATGTTCAGATTTCTGCTGGTTGCTACGAGAATCAGTCGACGCCGCGCTGACAGGCACGCCTCTCACTATCTACATTGTATCTTTCCTTAGGTCTGACTGAAGAGCAATCAAGTATTTGTGTAACAACGGAAACAAAGAAACGGATTTTTTTTTTTCAAAAAAACAAAAGTTGAACGTAAATGTACAAACAACCAGATGAGCGAGCAGTATGCAGGTATGAGCGCCACACCAGCCAACAGGTTGTGTCTGGCACTGCAGCTTAGTCAGAGCGTTACTGTTGTATCATCCGCCGTTTCCTTCTGTAACGCGACTTTCTTACCCCTCAGGTTCATTTCTACAGTCCTCAGAAAAATCTATATCATTTGTAAAAGGCGGCAGGGCGGAATTTACTGCTAAACTAGCCTGGCAGCAAAAGGGATCCTTCCCAGATAACGAGGTCTATAAAGAATGGGTCGCGTCCACAGGCGATAACCCTGTGGTGGTGGACTACAAGGTAAAGAAGTCATACTGCACTGCTTTACATAGCAAGATCTATGCTGAGATGTCCAGGTCCTAACTGAGGATTGCTGGGAATTGTAGTCATTAAAGGGCTGTCCATAATTTTTTACATTTATATATTTGATTGGTGGGGAGCTGACAGTATACAGTGTACAGAGCCAGAAGTAGATAGCTCCATGCCCTGTATAGTGGTCGGGCACCAGTACTGCAGCTTAGATTCTATTGACTTCAATGGGAGCTGAACTGTTGACAGCCGGTGTACTATACAGTGCATGGAGCCAGAAGTGGACAGCTCAGTGAACTGTATAATGGTCAAGTGCCGTTACTTCAGTTCAAATCAATGGGAGCACAACTGCAGTACCTGTGTGCTGCCACTATGCAGGGCACAGAGCCGACTGCTTCTGGCTCTGTACACGGTATAGTACACAGACCAGAGGCACCTTCAAACAGCTGATCCATGCAGGGATTGGCTGTTGGCCCCCCCACCGATCAGATATTTATGGCCTATCCTAAGGATATCTGAAAAATATCCTAAATGTCACACTTAAGAAGGAGACAAGACGAATATGGCGGGCTAGGATGGGGATGTTGCTGACAGGTGCACTACTGATTTTGCAGTTGAAACCGATCGTGGATCTGGTGACCGGTGTCCCCTGCGCAGTCACTTTACGCCGCAACCTCCTGAAAGCATTTGATGAGTATTCAGGAAATTTTGACCCATGTCGGTGCTCGCCGTGTCCTAATAACGCCAGGGTTGTCTTAGTGGGCACAGAGTGCAGTTGTGTCTGCCAGGCCGGGACCTACGGGGAAAGTTGTGAAAAACGGTCTCCGGATTACAAATCAGGTAAAGACAAGACTAAAGTACTGCAAGTCTCTGGCGTACCTTGATTTAACGCTGGTGAGCTAATACAATAGGACTGTGTTCACATGTTGAGGTCTTATCATATTCTTGCAAAATGAACATTTCTGCTAAATAGCAAATGCCAAGTCATTTGTCTGTAGTGTGTGAACACAGCCTGATTGGGTTTGCTCAATGATACAATTTTGGAATGGTTCACCTGTCTCAAATAATACCACCATATAGTATTCCAATAATACCACCATACAGTGCTCAAATACCACCATACAGTGCAGAAATAATATAGCCCTACCATACACCATCCAAATAACAGTTGCACACATACAGCGATCTCTACACATCTAATATTGTACATTTGGTGCAGGTTTCGGGCTCCGGCCCTCTGTCGTTCTCCATTGATCCATTTCACGTTGGTTAACCCTTTGTCTCACCTTCTTTAGGTGCGGTTGATGGGTCTTGGAGCTGTTGGTCAGCCTGGAATTCATGTGACGCCTTCTCAAATAGGAAGAGAACACGACAATGTAACAATCCCGCACCCCAGAATGGCGGCAAACCATGTGAGGGTCCGTCTACGCAAGAAAATTACTGCTACGTCGCTCTGTTTGAAGACAAGTAGGTCAATAAGATGTCTAGACAAACTATACAACCTCAGTGGGGAAGAGGTTGGTCACTGAACTGCCCCTCCTACTTGTCCTGTTTCCTGACATACATTCATAACGCCTGTCAGCAGCCACCACTAGCGGGCCCTCCCCAATTACAGATCTTTATAGCTCCCAATGAGGATAGCTCTATAAGAGGATGTGTATATAAGAACAAAGGATATAAATGATGTAAAGAACACAAAAAACTTATAACAGATCCAAAAACATAAAAGCAAAAGTAGCCAACTTGTTAGTTCCTTTTGAACGGATAAAGTTAAACCCTTCTAATATAAACGGGAAACTTTTTTTGTTTTTCAAGGGGTTCTCCGCATTGGACACTCCCTACTTGTTAGAAGGGTCCCCCAATAAGCTGATCACAAAGTATACCCCTGCTGAGACCCCCAGTGATCAGCTGTAATTGGTGGGAAAACCTGCCAGTAAGTGATTCATTTACCTGCAGCACTCCAATAAACCCCTTAATGACTGAACACCTTTTAGTGATATTCAACTTTGCAGGTTAAACACTTCTAACGTTTTAATATTTTTATGCCAGTAAAGTGATTTTTGCATTTAGGATTTTTTTTTTTTACCATTTTTACACTTTCATTGATTGTTTGCACCAGGCTTTGATATAATATGCACATTGGGAGATGCCAAATTTACAAATAAAAAAAAAAAGTTACATACACTAAGCAGAAATTGCACAAATTTCTGGAGTAAATCTACACCTTCTCATAGCTCTAAATGAGTTAAGAAGGTGCGTATTTTTTTTAATATAATTGGTGCAAGAAACTCCAGATTGCCTCACCGCGTGACTGCTGTAAAAGATATTTAGAGATTTATTATACCCTTACATAAGAAAACTGACATAAAGAAGTTGCAAGCCACAAAACTTTGCATATATGACGCCCAGATTACCAGTGTTATGTGTAGGGGGTGGGCAGAGCAGGAAGTCTGTAAGGTACAGCTTCAGCCAATAGCTGAAGAGCAGGAAGTGATGTCAGAAAAGGGGGCATGGTTTTTGGTAATTTCTCCAGCAACCTACAGTCATTTTTCTATTTCTTGTGGTGTCAGGGCCTATAGAGTGCACTGAACACCTCACAGACGAACATTTAAGGGACCATTAAAAATGGTTATGCTTCTTTTAATGGTGTACATAAATATTATAACAGTTCGGGTTATTACCCGTCATCAGGCACCTATGATTATAAAGCGTAAAGAATGTGCATAGTAGCCTGGTTGGATTTGTGTAGACCGTAATGGAGACATGTACAGACAACAGGTCATGGGATAAGGTGCCTAAAGGTAGACTCCAGGGAGGTAGGGCTGGTGCGCCTTCTACATGTGATGCTGCAGGGTCCATAAGGACGCTCAAAAATAGACAGTATAAATAAGAAGTCATCAATGAAATCTGGTGATCATAACAAGGAGGTGGGTACCAGAGCGTGGGGTCACTAGATATTACAGCCCTGAAGTGTAGGTACTGTATATAGTGATCTTTGAATGGGGCATAAATGATGGTGCATCATTAGAGTCATTGCCAGAGTATGGTCATAGGGGGTTAAAAAAGGGCAGATGCAACAATATGGTATTTGTGGAGTTAATAAAGGTCAGGGCTGACAGATATACATAGGGACTGGAGAACATTCAGGAAGCAGGAGAAGGATCCCAAAGGAGTAAACAAAACAGGAGCCTAACAAATAAGTGCAGTCTCCTGTGTGTGATGTCAGGGTTGTCTGGTGGCAGGGAGCAATACGTGAAATGTTATAATATTTATGTACACCATTAAAAGAAGCATAACCATTTTTGGAGTGCGGTTCTACTTCCTCTTGTTCATGTGAATTTGTGGGGAGGTGGTCAGCCTCACACAGAACGTGCACCCAGCACCCTCCAACAACCTGTGTGCTACCTATACACAATTAGTGATGACATCAGTGTCCTCGCTCCTCGCCTCATCTCCAATGTTCTCTGGGGTCAGGTGACAGCTCAGGACACAGATCATGGAAAGTCCACCGAGGCAACAGACAAGAAATATATATATATAATCAAGCCTTTACTTCTTATTTCTCTGTTACAAAACAATACACTTTCTACAGTGGCCATTAGATGTCAGCACTACACTCAGACAAGTAATAACACAACATCTCACTTTACAGCCTACAGTAAAAGTAAATGATATCAGAGAGCAGATAGATGTATAGATACAGCTTAAAATCTATCTATCTATCTCATATTTATCTATCTAATATCTATCTATCATCTATTTTTCTTATATCTTTCTATCTCATATCTATCTACAGTAAAAAGAAATGTTATCAGCTAAGAGCAGATATATAGATACAGCTAAGAATATCTATTCATCTATCAATCTCATATGCGTCTCTTTTTTTTGTATTCATATCTCATATGTATCTATAAATTTATCTGTCTCATATCTATCTTAGACATATTTTATTGACATACACACGTGGACAAAATTGTTTGTACCACCCGTTTAATGAAAGAAAAATCCACAATGGTTACAGAAATAACTTGAATCTGACAAAAGTAATTTGCCAAACTACATGTTGACAAGCCACAAAGCTTCTGGGAGAATGTCCTATGGACAGATGAGACAAAAATCAAAATTTTTGGCAAGACACATCAGCTCTATGTTCATAGACGGAAAAATTAAGCATATCTTGAAAAGAACACTGTCCCTACTGTGACACATGGAGGAGGCTCTTGTAACGTCCTTGCCTGTCCGGGCTTTGGCACCGTCCTCCGGGCGCACGCTGCGGCGCAGGAGGCGTGCCCGGTTGTGATTCTTTTCTTTGGGTTTTTCTTGTACTGTCTGAACACTGTCCTATTCCCTCACCTCCTTAATTGATTTTCCACCACGCCCTTCTCCTTCACCTTGCTCTCCCCCTGCTCCACTAAGAGTTAACTTTGGTCCTGCCTTGGTGATTGACAGCCTATCCTCCTATCAAGTCTGAGGCGGGTTCTTTCTCCCTATTTATTGTTTGCCCACTTTCCTATGGGCGCCTGCTATTGCTTTTTGCTTTCTGGCTTTACTTCTTGTTATTTGTTACCTGCTCTTCTTATTTTCTGACCACTGGCTTTGACTTTGACTATTCTCTTGGATTTCGATTCTGTGCTGCAATTGCTCGATTATTACTGACCCCTTGGCTAGCTGACCTCCCTTTGATGTTGTGCGTCTTGTCTGCATTCTATGTGATCACTTATTATAAGGAGGGACTGTCGACGTGGTTGCTGGCTGTCACCTAGGACAGATCGGGCAAGTTAGCCAGCGACAGCGGGGGGGGGGGGGTATTCAGCTTAGGGTCCACTGTCTCGTTGTGCCCCTCCCCCCTAGTTCTCCAGCAGCTTCTGGGGAATCGCTCCTCTAGTGATTCCCTTACAGCTCTGTTATGTGCTGGGGCTGCTTTGCTGCATCTGGCACAGGGTGTCTTGAATCTGTGCAGGGTACAATGAAATCTCAAGACTATCAAGGGATTCTTGAGAGAAATGTGCTGCCCAGTGTCAGAAAGCTTGGTCTCAGTCGCAGGTCATGGGTCTTGCAACAGGATAATGACCCAAAACACACAGCTAAAAACACCCAAGAATGGCTAAGAGGGAAACATTGGACTATTCTGAAGTGGCCTTCTATGAGCCCTGACCTAAATCCTATTGAGCATCTTTGGAAGGAGCTGAAACATGGCGTCTGGAAAAGGCACCCTTCAAACCCGAGACAACTGGAGCAGTTTGCTCATGAGGAGTGGTCAAAATACCTGCTGAGACGTGCAGAAGTCTCATTGACAGTTACAGGAATCGTTTGATTGCAGGGATTGCCTCAAAAGGTTGTGCAACAAAATATTAAGTTAAGGGAACCATCATTTCTGTCCAGGCCTGTTTCATGAGTTTTCTTTTTTAAAAATTCTGTTGAAGCCTGGTTGAAAAGCAATGTCTGACTTTCATTTGTTCATTTTCATAGAATTTTTATATATTATTACTTTTGTCAGATTCAAGTTATTTCTGTGACCATTGTGGGTTTTTCTTTCATTAAACGAGGGGTACCAACAATTTTGTCCACGTGTGTATATAAAAAATATTTAAAAAGTTGGGGATCCCAAATAAAGAAGTGATTCCTCTTGAAGAAAACATCTCCCACTTGAGGTGAGGGAAGGTGACTATGAATGTTTTTTTTTATTATTATTTTTGTCACCTCCCCTGGGCTTTCAGAGACCCCAGAATATAATAATGTCACTTTTGATTTTGACATAATTTCGTCTGTGTTTGCTCTAGAGAGCTAGAAATTAGATAGGTTCCTAAGAGCCCTAACAGTGTCATACACTATGTTTTATAGATATACTCCTAGGAGTACTGACAGTGTCATACACTCAGTTTTATAGATATATAGTCCTAGGAGCCCTAACAGTGTCATATAATATGTTTTATAGATATATAGTCCTAGGAGCCCTAACAGTGTCATACAATATGTTTTATAGATATATAGTTCTAGGAGCCCTAACAGTGTCATACACTGTGTTTTATAGATATATAGTCCTAGAAGCCCTAACAGTGTCATACACTGTGTTTTATAGATATATAGTCCTAGGAGCCCTGACAGTGTCATACACTGTGTTTTATAGATCTATAGTCCTAGGAGCCCTGACAGTGTTATATACTGTTTTAAGCCAATTTAAGGTTTGGTTCATACTGAACTTGTTCAGTCCTAAACAAATCTTGGACACAAGCAACCCGAACAGAACATGATACAAAACGAATCATGAGAGATTCACCCATCTCTACCAAACACCAATCTAACTGTGGTTTTGATTAACTATTGTTTTGCCCTCAAAAATTGACTATATGGTAATGAATTCACCGCAGGCCTAGGATGAGTAGAATTAACATCAGATTACTTCAGTCTGTTGGTTTGACGTACAAATTTGTCTGTAATTTCCCGACTCCAAGGAAATGATAACATCAAAAATGTAACCTGTTTGTGGGAAAACACCTTAGTAAACCGAATCTCAGGAACAATCATACTGAGATAATCCTGAAAGTCATCAAGTGCCTGTTTCGTACCCTTCCATATCTGGAAGACACTGTCTATGTATCTCCACCACCTTAAAAAATGAACAAAGTGGTGGGATACATAGATGAATTCCTCCTCAAAAACAGACATGTATATATTAGTAATGTGGGCACCATGTTCGCGCCCATGGCGGTCCCACACAGCAAAAGGAAAAAAAAATCTTCTCCAAACAAAAAACAACTGTAAAATAAAGTCACAGAATTGTGATGAAGAAGGAGAAGATCTCAATGTCTTAGTCATAGTAGTGAGTCTCGTTCATGTGTAATAGATCTATACAGAGAGAGACAACATTAAATGAAACCAAAGTGTAAATTGAATCATTATATAAATCTATTTCCCGCTATCTGGAAAGAAAATCAGTCGTATCTTAGATATATGAATGACCCTCCGGGGGAAAACATCTCTATATGTTGTCCAAATAAATGGTAAAGATCCTGTTACATCGTGAGACGATCAGTCGCACAGGAGGGTTAGGAATTTTTAGTAACACATATATCACAGCGATCACAGGATGTTCAACTGTCAAATACTGCAAAATGTCATCATCAATCAAATTATCTATTTATCTATTTCATATCTATCTATCTATCTATCTATCTATCTCATCTCTATCATATCTATCTATCTATCTATCTATCTCATATCATATCTATCTATCTATCTATCTCATATCTATCTATCTATCTCCTATCTATCTCATATCTATCTATCTATCTCATATCTATCTATCTCATATCTATCTATCTATCTATCTATCTCATATCTATCTATCTCATATCTATCTATCTATCTATCTCTCATATCTATCTATCTATCTCATATCTATCTATCTCTCATATCTATCTCATATCTATCTATCTATCTATCTATCTATCTGTCTATCTCATATCTATCTATCTATCTCATATCTATCTCATATCTATCTATCTATCTATCTATCTCATATCTATCTATCTATCTCCTATCTATCATCTATCTATCTATCTCATATCTATCTATCGATCTCATATCTTTCTATATTTCTATATTTTAGAGGAGCTCTCTGTATTAATGATGATGAAGACAAAAAAGAAGTTGATAAGAAAAATCCAGATCCTGACCGGGGATGTCCAATACCAGATCCCCCAGAACATGGACTATTTATGGTAGGGGGTATCTCTATAATGTCCAATAATCTACAATGGTTGTTCTCTGTGTCGATACTGTGGGGTCTTCTCTGGTTGTTCTCTGTGTCTATACTGTAAATAGATGACATTGTTGGACAGTCTAGAAATGGTTAACACATTGCTATCTGATATCATATAGTGATATTGTATAGTATTATTAGATATAATTTGGGCTGTTCTGTTGTCATCCATCTTTCTCTCCTCAGAACACTAAGCCTTGGTATTCGGTGGCGGAGGAGATAGAAGTCGTCTGCTTCTCTGGTTATGAACTTTCCGGGTTTCAGTTCCTGAGATGTCTTCCTGATGGGACATGGAAACAAGAGGCTGTGGAGTGTGTCAGTAAGTGAGCTGGTAATTTACTGAGCCCATTTATATGGAAATGTTGCCCGGGTATAAGACTCGCCCTGTTTATACGCTCACCCGTTAATAACCCGCCATCTCTGAGCAACCTAAAAGTGATGAATTTACAGTGTCGGTGAGCGGACAGAGCATCAATGACATCCCCATGTAGGCGACAGAAAGGATCAGCCTAGTATATAGTCCTTATATAGGTGTTATGTAGCAGAGCTGAGTATGTCATCTGGTCACGTGACAATATATAATCTGTGGTGTTACATGGGACTGCAAGTAAGAGAAAAAGAAATACTACATGTGGATTAGTAAGAAGGTGATAGATGGAAGGGAGCAAGACTGCAGGATCTGACTACACAAGGTGTACATGTAGTCTGTTACCATAGAGACACATAGCTATACATACAAAATAGTGTGATATTATAACCAAAACTAGTTATAAAGTTTCTAGAGTACATAAGTGGAGAAGCCAGAGCCAGTGATGGGTCATTGTGTAGATAAAGCTGCTAAGCCGAAGTCACTCATAGTTGTGTCCTAAGATAGCAGCGCTGCAGTGTAAAGTATGGGGGACTAGTGTTATCAGTTCTTGATACCAGTATTTGTCAGCTTGATATGAGGTTGTTTTGTACGATCACTGTATCTTTTTCTGTGTTTCACCCTTTAGGGACGACGTGCCCCCGCCCATCTATGACTGATGAGGTCACCTTGTCCAATTTCAAGTCAGAATATAAAGTCAGGGAAGTGATTCAGTTAAGTTGTCCGTCCGGATTTACAATCCCTGGTGGAACCCACTACACCTGTGGAAGTGATTATGAGTGGAGCCCACCCATCCAGGGGGAACTCAGCTGTGACAAAGGTTCATTTTGATGTCTTTCATAGATTATGGGGTCATAAATGTATAAATACGGTCATGTAGCCGGGGATGCATGTGTCATTCATACAAAGAGACACGTCATCTTGAAATGCTTAATATTCTTTCATTTGGACTCTTAAGGATGTATCTATAATGTCACTGCAACTGCCACTAGGGGGCATTGTGTTTAATACTAGATATATAAATCTATATGCAGTGAGCTCCCCCTAGTGGTGGCAGCAGACAGCCAGAATTGCATCATTCATTTTACAGCAGCCAAGTGAATGGATCTGGGATGAGACAGTGAATGTAGCAGCTCTCTCTCCCTCTAGCACAGCAGGAAGTCTCAGCATCATCTACAGTCATGTCTTATATTTATCCTTCCTTTATTTAGTACAACGGAAGGTATTTCAAGGCGACTGCAGCGCAGGAGAGAAGAAAGTGGGTACCCAATGTGTCTGCGTGTCACCTGACGAGGATTGTGGGTAAGGAGTCTAGTGCCGCAGCACAGGGGTACTAAGCTGGAGCCCTCAGGCTTAATATAGAGATTGAACAATGTTGTGTAGTATATCTGTAGCCTGTACTTGTATGTAGGGAGCGCCGTTTGTTCACAGTGCATTTTATAAGCACAGAATACAGAACAAAATATGTCATAATCACAAAATGTGTCTCACTAAGACAAAATACATTCTGTGCACACAAAATACTTACATAGTTTATTTTGGGCTTACACAATCAAATGTTTCACAAAAAGCGCACTTTATGTGTACAGAACCAATTTTCGGTTACAAAAGTTTATTTTGTGACACAGAATTTTATTTTTGACATAATATGGTTTTCATTACCGGCTTTATAAAATGTGTTGTGTTAGTGAATAAAATTGTGTCACAAAATAACATTCCGTGGGACAAATTGGTTGGTTCCTGTTCACAGTCCAGTGGTTGCCGTTTGTTACACAATGTAATTCTGTGGTTACAAAAATGAAACATACATGACAAAATATTGTGTGACAATTGCACACACAAAAGAAACAATATCAAAAAATTGTAGTGCATTGTGTAGAAAGCAGATCGATTCCATGATATTCTGTGGCGACAAAATAAATTCTGTCATCGCTAAACTCATTTTGTGACACAGAACACGTCATGGATCTCCCGGCCGGCAACCTCCTTACAGTCCTGTTTGGTTGGTGATATCATGAGCCGGGGGGCACCGCTCAGGCCTACAGGGGACGCTGTATCACAAGACATCAGTGCACCCCGTGGGTTAGGCCTCAGCAGTCCCGCAGGGCCCATGATGTCACCAAGGAGGCCAGAAGATGACCAAAGAGGACTGTAAGGTCAGTGAAGAGACCCAGGAGTACAATTGTGGTTCGTGGGTGGCAAATCCCAAAAGTTTTGGGTTCAGTTGAACCCTACATTTTTGGAAAATTTATAACAAATCCAGGTCGCTCACCTTTAGTCACCAATAAGTGGTTGTGCCCATATTTTACACCATTTACTGCTTTAATTCTGGACAACCCCTTTAACTCTATTGAACTGTTGACTACATCAATGCGCAGTGTACATCACTGTATGCGTTGAGTCGGAGTGTTTCCTGACTTGTATGTCCAACGTACGCTGCGAAAGCACCGCAAATAAACACAAACTTGCAATGTTGCATCAGTTTCATCCCGGGTGGTGTCAGCCATACTTAGATTCCCCTTCTCTTTTAGTGATGAGGCAGAAGACCTCTGCATTTACGACAAGGGAGCTGATGACTTCGTCACAATGTCTCAGTGTCACTTCTTGGCTCACCGTTGCCAGGGAACCAAACAGCTGCAATTCACAAGTAATGGCGCCTGCAAAGATGTCAACCAAAACTGGGCGCGAGACCGAATAGCCCTGTCAGTACGCAGCACAAAGAGGGAGCCGTGTGGACTGGACTCATGCTACGACTGGGAACAATGTGCAGGTATTCACACTGAGCTGGTTCACGGTCGGGGATGTACAGATATGGCCGCCACCCTATACTGCACCTAACAATGGCTGCCAATGTATATAGCAGGCGTCAGGTGTCAGCCGGCTCCAGCTATAGATATGATACATAGAGCAGGAACCATCTTTAGATTCCATAGACTCAGACTTTACCCTCTTCCTTTTCACAGGTTCTCAGTGTGCTTGCCTGGTGCCATATAAGTGCCCGGAAAACAATGACCAGCTCTACTGCATCAAGGTCGGAGCCACTGGGAAACAGAGAACAGTCAACCTCTGCTCACTGGGAGCCATAAAGTGCTCATCGCTGAAGTCTGAAATGTTGCATGACGGTGCCTGTGCCTAATAATCCTCTTTCCTGAGGTTTGCCCCATAATGCACCTTTATGTCCTATATCTACAGTTACAACAATAAAAATCTCTAAAACAAAAATTTCCAATATTCTAGTCCCCACCCTTCCTGAGCAGTCAGTGCTGTTTTGGTGCCCGATATGGTAACTAGGTTCTCTTTAAGTGAGTGGTGTCAGGCATGAGTCGGGGGAGGGGCTTTGGGGCGGAGTGATTCTGAAGTGTGACATGGTCTGCCTCTGATTTGAGCTCTGAGTAACGCCCCCTTGTCTGCTCCTGCCCAGAAATGTTCCCCGACAAAATGTTATTGCTCAGGCTTGTTCAGTGCAGATGGTATATGGCCTAAGGGTGTGCTCACAACTTCAAACAGATAGAAACACCAGTGTCTATTCACATACTAGACTGGGTAGAAATAACATATTGGTGACATGCATGCTGCGACTTCCTGCTGTGCTAGATGCAGAGAGAGCTGCTTTATTAACTGCTGGGATACAGAGCAGTTCACACAGTTCATCACGCATACAGTTAGACTTTATATATGTTGAATGCATTAGGTTTGGATTTATATGTTACAGGTATGTTATTTATATGCCCCAGGTATCATGAGACCCCTGCCAGAATGGAGCGGCTGTCACACAGACAAAGAACTCAGGAATACATCATATAGGGAATATACAAGGAGATGGCTGGATTTAGTTGGCGTAGTATGGCGGGGGCAGCCGGTAAAATATGAGCTCACAGAGCATTGTTTAGACTGGATTCATCAGCAGTAGCTGCACAAATCTCTTTCCTAGTTTGTTACAATGTATCGGTCTCTAGTCCAGGCTGTTGAGCTCACAGAGCATTGTCTGGACTGGATACATTATATCAGCTGCAGTGATGTGTGTATTCGGAGCTATAATAGGTCGCACTTAAATCTTACTGTGTGATGTCTGTACTGTTGGCTGCAGGAGAGAAACATATTCTGGGCAATGGCAGTATCAGCACATGGGAAATACAACATACACACCCCTCACTGCAAAGCTTCATCTCTATACATACAGTAGCTGCTGACTGGCTGAGGCACGGCTGCGCTGACAGGTGATCTTAGGGCAGATTGTGGCAGTTTTCAGATGCTTTTTATTGTCTATATGTTGTTTGAAGGTAAACCAGACTGAGCCGCTCTGTGTGTCCTCACCCTGTGACAAGTAATAAACCACAAGTAATAAACCTAAGAGCCACCACTAGGGGGAGCTCACTGCCTGGTGTAACAAGTTTATTGTATAAATACATTGCAGTGAGCTCCCTCTAGTGGTCGCTACAGGTAGCCAGGATTTTAACATAATAATTTTGTCTCTGCATTGACTTCGAGCTCTGTATTATAAAAGTAAATCTCTGAGCTATAAAGATGTATAAAGAAATCAAGTGCACAATTTTGTACCTAGTTAGATAAAAAAAAGCGGTGTTCAGGTGTTGACCTTCACTTTAAGGGATGTAACACTGTTTTAAGAATTGAGACGATGCGGAGTAATGATGAGACGTTAGACTACTGTACAGACCAAGCTTTATTTTCAGCTGGTATAAACCACAGTCAGGACATCTTGTTCTATGATAACTCCCTGACATGTTCCAGCAGGACAAGAGTTAATACCCCGATTCCTCTAGACTTCGCAGGGATTTGTGCTGACAACCGTCACCTCCTGCCCTTGGCATTTCAGGATTCCAGCGTCACACTCGCTCAGGGTTTGCTTATTGCCGTTGACAAGGACACAAATGCTGATGCCATGAGACTGGCAAGTCGCGGTTTCTCTGCAGACACAAGTGTGTGATTTACCTAGACAAAGAAGCAAAGAGGGTGAGAGTTACAGCCAAGGGTGCACGTACAGATCACACGCTGTGGAGTGACCCCATAAAGACACTGACATATTACCACAGCACAACATGTCATACACTGAAAACCAGACAACGAACAAAATACAGCACTGTGTGAGCTAAAACCCCCACTAGCAGCTGCATAAACATCTCTGCTAGTTTGCTACAATGTATCAGCTGAGAGCAGGACTAGCTATGTACAGGGTTACTGCCTCTGAATGGAGAATTACTATGTATCTAATCCAAAACACATCTCCTCCTCCTCCAAATGACATGGATTTCCCAGGTATGTACCCGATACCATACATGATAGCGATTCTCTACCTGAGCAAGTTTCCCACAAAGGGCACGAGTCACATGACTTCTCAGTCTTTTGGGGGAATTTGCAGTCCGCCTCCTTGGTCACGGTGTATTTCCTTCCCAGACATTCCAGGGCGTGCATTTTACACACTGTAAGCGCCACATTTTTGCTTGTTCTACCGTCGATGGCGCAAATATCCAGGGAAGAGCTGAAAAGCAAATACAGGACTTATTATTATCCAAGTGTGAACAATATGTGAAACCCTTCGGGTACTTACTAAGAAACGCAGCACTCTGATTGGATAGCCAGTCCCGGAGTTAATACAGCCCGAATGATCAGGTAAGATCAGTCGAGGATCCACTGACAACTTCCCCCTGCTCACTGTTCCTATAGAGGGTGAAGGACCAGCAGGGACATCTAGAGATGGGCGAACCTCTCAAGATTTGCTTTGGGTTCGGGTCTCACATTTGTTTTGGGTTGAACAAGTTCAGATAGAAATGGAAGTGAAGTTTTTATACTGTGAGGTCTCTTCAGATGCCAGAATATAATAGGTGGCGGCCCAGGGGTCCCTTGCAGCGTCCGTCTCTCTCTCTCTCTCTCTTGGTCTCCTCAGTGACATCATGACACTCAGTGTGCCCATGTGACCACTGAGGCCTGAGCAGTGACCCCAGATGCATGACATCACCAGAAGAGTGCCGGACAGCATGAGGAGGCCCAAAAGAGGTGAGGAAAGGTGAGGAAAATGTTTTCTGTTTTTTTTTACATCTCCCCTGGGCCTCCACCTATTATACTCTATAATCTATAGAGACCCCAGGGTATAGTAATTTACCGCAAGGCATGTCGAGGCAGCCATTCTACTTTCGCTTGGCTCGGAACAAAGCAGTTCGCCCTTCTCTAGTGACATCATGATCACATGACCATACTGCACAGGCTCTGCACCCGGGAGAAGTCCTACTGCAGACAGCCTGGAGACTACAACGGCAGGCTAAAGAAGGTAAGAGAAGAACCTGCAGAGACACCATGACACCTCTCTTCTCCAACCTCCTGCATCACCTGTGCCAGTCTGAGAGTGCTGGGAATAGGGAAAGTGTTGCTGCAAGGAGAATACTACTGCCAACTGGGAGAGGGAGACGGGGTCAATGGTAAAGGGATGGGAAGAAGGAAAATGCTGCAGCCAGTAGGGGAGTGGTAGGAAAGGGGACAATGCTGCTGCCAGGGGTGGAGAGGCAGGACAATGCTGCTGTCACTGTGGAAGCAGAGGGGAAGGGGACAATGCTGCTGCCCATGAGGGGTGGGAAGAAGAACAAGACGGCCATCTCTCCCATACACAGCATTCCAAGTGGTCATAAGAATGATGCTGAAGCTTTCCCGTCTCTTCTCTCGGCTTGTTCTTTATGGGGACATTTCTATCATCATGACTGGTTCTATCCGATGCCGGTTTAGCAGAAGTTCTGCTCCTCTGGACCTGTGCTCTATATGTACATGATGCACTACATGAATACACACATTACACTTACACAACACTCCATGTCTTACCCGCACTCAGCCGGCATTTTGCAGGTGCACAAAGAATCCTGGATTTTCTCCCACGGTTTGCATTCGGGATCATCAACTTTTGGGGCGACTGTGGGTTCTGGAAAATGAGAGAAATTTTACTGTTAGACAAGATACAAAGACTTCACCCATTCCGCTGTTGTAATTTAGGATGACACTGTAAGAAAGACTGGTGTATACACAATACACATACACATAACAAATATCCAACATACAGTTACACACATTACACACATATACTGTACATACACACATATAGTTACACACATTCCACACACACATATACATACACATTACATACAGTTACACACATTACACACATATAGTGTACACACATTACACACATATACATACACGTTACATACAGTTACACACATTACACACATATACATACACATTACATACAGTTACACACATTACACACATATTACATACACATACAGTACACACATTACACACACGCTACACACATACAGTTACACACATTACACACATCCACATACATACAGTTACACACATCACACACATATACATACACATTACATACAGTTACACACATATACTGTACATACACACATAATACACACATTACACACAATACACACATATACATACAGTTACACACATTACACACACACACCACATACACACATATACACATGTACACACATACACACATATAGACACACATTACACACACATTACACACATATACATACACATTACATACAGTTACACACACATACACACATATACATACACATTACACACACAGTTACACACGTTACACACATATACTGTACATACACACATATAGTTACACACATTACACACATATACATACACATTACATACAGTTACACACATTACACACATATACTGTACATACACATATAGTTACACACATTACACACATATACATACACATTACATACAGTTACACACATTACACACATACCACACACACACATACATACACACACATACCACATACACACATATACATACATATTACATACAGTTACACACATTACACACATATACATTACCCCCCACAACACACCCCTCACACATAATACATACAGTTACACACATTACACACATACATACACACATATATATTACATACAGTTACACACAATACACACATACACTAGTACACACATACACACACATATAGTTACACACATTACACACATCACACATACTGTACATACACACATATACCGTTACACACATTACACACATATACGTACACACATATTACATACAGTTACACACATTACACACATAAAAAAAAACAAACAACACACATACTGTACATACACACATAATTACACACGTTACACACATATACACACATATACACACATTACACACATATAATACATCACAGTTACACACATTACACACATATACATATATATTACATACTGTTACACACATTACACACATATACTGTACATACACACATATAGTTACACACATTACACATTCACCTCTCCTTCAGGTTCCTGTTACATCCCAGCAGTCTAAAGACATAGAAGTGAGCAGAGAATGTGACATGATGTGAACAGAGCCTACAAGTTTAACCCTCCTCGATCCTCACATCATAAGTTCTCACCGTTCTTTTTGCACTGAATGTTTCTGACTGTAGGATTCCAGGTGAGGCTGGAACTGCACTGAATAACATCTGGACCCTCCAGATCCAGGCCGGGAGGACAAGACAGCCTTATTTTATCCCCCAGCTCATAGGCATCTTTTACTGGAGCAGCTTTTATGTTCCTTGGAAGATCAGGAGCAGAACACAATATTTCTGTGAAGATACAATGTAACAATATGGAGGCTTAGAACGTGTCAGTATTATATATCGTATATTATAGGACGTGGATGCAGTCACCCCATGGCTATGCATCAGACAAGATTCTATTACACTGTAAATTCTACATCAGAGAAGGTATAGAGAGATGTAACTAGGGGCGACTCTGCAAGGAAAACTGGTGTATATAGAATACACACATATAGATATGACACACACATACAGTTACACACATATAAATAGACATTACACATATAGATAATACACACATAGACATTACACATATAGATAATACACACATATAAATAGACATTACACATATACACACATGGACAAAATTGTTGGTACTCCTCGTTTAATGAAAGAAAAACCCACAATGCTCACAGAAATAACTTGAATCTGACAAAACTGGAATTTGCCAAACTACATGTTGACAAGCCACAAAGCTTCTGGGAGAATGTCCTATGGACAGATGAGACAAAAATTGAAATTTTTGGCAAGGCACATCAGTTCTATGTTCACAGACGGAAACATATCTTGAAAAGAACACTGTCCCTACTGTGACACATGGAGGAGGCTCTGTTATGTTCTGGGGCTGCTTTGCTGCATCTGGCACAGGGTGTCTTGAATCTGTGCAGGGTACAATGAAATCTCAAGACTATCAAGGGATTCTAGAGAGAAATGTGCTGCCCAGTGTCAGAAAGCTTGGTCTCAGTCACAGGTCATGGGTCTTGCAACAGGATAATGACCCAAAACACACAGCTAAAAACACCCAAGAATGGCTAAGAGGAAAACATTGGACTATTCTGAAGTGGCCTTCTATGAGCTCTGACCTAAATCCTATTGAGCATCTTTGGAAGGAGCTGAAACATGCCGTCTGGAAAAGGCACCCTTCACACCCGAGACAACTGGAGCAGTTTGCTCATGAGGAGTGGCCAAAATACCTGCTGAGAGGTGCAGAAGTCTCATTGACAGTTACAGGAATCGTTTGATTGCAGGGATTGCCTCAAAAGGTTGTGCAACAAAATATTAAGTTAAGGGAACCATCATTTCTGTACAGGTCTGTTTCATGAGTTTTCTTTTTTTTAAAATTCTGTTGAAAAGCAATGTCTGACTTTCATTTGTTCATTTTCATAGAATTTTTATATATTATTACTTTTGTCAGATTCAAGTTATTTCTGTGACCATTGTGGGTTTTTCTTTCATTAAACGAGGGGAACCAACAATTTTGTCCACGTGTGTATAAAAATACACATTTGCTCTGTGGCCTGATAATTATGTGATATCTGTACTCACGTTTGCATTGCATGGCATTGACTTGCCACTCGTGGTTATCCTTACACTCAGCAATGGGATCCCCCACCAGTGTATAGCCGGGGTTACAATTGTACACTATACGTTCTCCAACATGATAAATCCCGTCATCATCCTGGAAAAGAAATAAGACGCATGAAAAACTTTTTAAATAAAAAAACAAAACATGGCTGCTTTATTCCAGAAACAGTGCCCCACTTGTTCACAGGTTGTGTGTGGTATTGCAGCCCTATTTTTTTTTTATCAGAATAAGCTGCAATACCAGACACAACCCACAGACAGGTGTGGTGCTATTTTTGGAAAAATGTAATTTCTGATGAGTACATGTAAGAATGGGAATTGGTGGAGAGGATCCCGGCAGGATATGTCGGTGCTACATCACACATTGAGTTTTGGCTCCTTCACAGCCCCTGTAGTCAGAGATGATACCTGGATAAATCCATTTTGCAGAGGACGGGGCGCTGCGCAGAACTCTGTGGGTAAGATCTGGATATCAAAGCAGTGCGGCTCCACAGAGCTAAGGAGAAAGCAAAGACAAGGGTTAGGGATTATTACACATACTTAAAGGCTTAGCAGCCACTTAAAGGGAATGTCTCACCAAAATGTTTAAGCCAACTTTTTATGCTGAACAAGAATTTCTGGTGATTTTATTTTTATGTGGTTTAAAGGGTTAATAATACATAGATAAATTTCTATCATTGTCCTGTAGAGAGATGGAAATTCTCCTGCGGTTCTCGTGGAGCACTTCCCCACCATCTGTCCATACAGTGATGATGAGGGTTGTAGTCTATGGTAATAACAACTCCTAATGTATTCCGCCCCGGGACACAACCAGTTATCTTTGTGTACATGGATGTATCATGTGCACTTGTAATAAGCCGATGTCTAGATGTAATTCAGTGTCCAGTCAGTGACTAAGTGGCGGTGACAGTTGTCAGAACAGGTGAAAGGACATGTCATGGGGAAGACACAATATTAGCACATGGCAGAAACTGCAAAGTGCATCGTACCGAGAAGTGAGAAACCTGCAACAATACTGTACATGGACCTGCTGCGCCCCGGGAGATGCTGCACCCCAGGACATGCACACCGAGAAGAGGCTGCACCCCAGGACATGCACCCCAGGACATGCACACCGAGAAGAGGCTGCACCCCAGGACATGCACACCGAGAAGAGGCTGCACCCCAGGACATGCACACCAAGAAGAGGCTGCACCCCAGGACATGCACACCGAGAAGAGGCTGAACCCCAGGACATGCACACCAAGAAGAGGCTGCACCCCAGGACATGCACACCAAGAAGAGGCTGCACCCCAGGACATGCACACCGAGAAGAGGCTGAACCCCAGGACATGCACACCGAGAAGAGGCTGCGCCCCAGGACATGCACACCAAGAAGAGGCTGCGCCCTAGGACATGCACACCAAGAAGAGGCTGCGCCCCAGGACATGCACCCCGGGAGATGCTGCACCCCAGGACATGCACACCGAGAAGAGGCTGCACCCTGGTAGACGCTGCACTAAGACAAGACAACAGCCCAAGAGATATGGCACCAGGAAGAGGCTGTAACTCAGGAGATATAGCACTTTTTATTCAGAGGCAGTAACCCTGTACATAGCTAGTCCTGCTCTCAGCTGATACATTGTAACCAGTCTAGACAATGCTCTGTGAGCTCAACAGCCTGGACTCCAGACTGATACTCTGGACTGAAACGTTATGGTAAAGTAGGAGAAAGACTTCTTCAGCTGCTGCTGATGTGTTGAGCTCACAGAGCATTGTCTAGACTGGATACATCAACAGCAGCTGCACAAATCTCTCTGCTAGTTTTCCACAATTTATCAGTCTGGAGTCCAGGCTGTTGAGCTCACAGAGCATTGTCTAGACTGGATACAATGTATCGGCTGAGAGCAGGACTAGCTATGTACAGGGTTAATGCCTTTGAATGAACAGGAGAGTCTTCTCAGTCACTGACAGCAAGCAGAGATCTTGTACATGGTGAAGAATAGAAACAGAAAGTCTATAAGTTAGTTGTAGAATGTGAACAGGGTTGTACTAGTTATCTTACAGACTCCTCTGTATTCGCTACTTGGTCTTATTTGTGTAAGGTTCTGTTCCTATAACTATACAGTCATGGCCAAAAGTTTTGAGAATGATACAAATATTAATTTTTACAAAGTCTACTGCTTCAGTTTTTCTAATGGCAATTTGCATATACTCCAGAATGTTATAAAGAGTGATCAGCTTAACAGCAATTACTTGCAAAGTCAGTATTTGCCTAGAAAATGAACTTTATCCCCCAAAACACATTTCAACATCATTGCAGCCCTGCCTTAAAAGGACCACCTAACATCGTTTCAGTGATTGCTCCATTAACACAGGTGTGGGTGTTGATGAGGACAGGGCTGGAGATCAATCTGTCATGATTAAGTAAGAATGACACCACTGGACACTTTAAAAGGAGGCTGGTGCTTGCCATCATTGTTTCTCTTCTGTTAACCATGGTTATCTCTAAAGAAACACGTGCAGTCATCATTGCACTGCACAAAAATGGCCTAACTGGGAAGAGTATTGCAGCTAGAAAGATTGCACCTCAGTCAACAATCTATCGCATCATCAAGAACTTCAAGGAGAGAGGTTCCATTGGTGCCAAAAAGGCTCCAGGGCGCCCAAGAAAGACCAGCAAGCGGCAGGACCGTCTCTTAAAAGTGTTTCAGCTGCGGGATCGGGCTACCAGCAGTGCAGAGCTTGCTGAGGAATGGCAGCAGGCAGGTGTGAGTGCATCTGCACGCACTGTGAGGCGGAGACTCTTGGAGCAAGGCCTGGTCTCAAGGAGGGCAGCAAAGAAGCCACTTCTCTCCAGAAAAAACATCAGGGACAGACTGATATTCTGCAAAAGGTACAGGGAGTGGACTGCTGAGGACTGGGGGAAAGTCATTTTCTCTGATGAATCCCCTTTTCGATTGTTTGGAACATCTGGAAAACAGCTTATTCGGAGAAGAAGAGGTGAGCGCTACCACCAGTCTTGTCTCCTGCCAGCTGTAAAGCATCCTGAAACCATTCATGTGTGGGGTTGCTTCTCAGCCAAGGGAATCGGCTCTCTCACAGTCTTGCCTAAAAACGCAGCCATGAATAAAGAATGGTACCAGAATGTCCTCCAAGAGCAACTTCTCCCAACCGTCCAAGAGCAGTTTGGCGCTCAACAATGCCTTTTCCAGCATGATGGAGCACCTTGCCATAAAGCAAAGGTGATAACTAAATGGCTCAGGGAACAAAACATAGAGATTTTGGGTCCATGGCCTGGAAACTCCCCAGATCTTAATCCCATTGAGAACTTGTGGTCAATCATCAAGAGACGGGTGGACAAACAAAAACCAACAAATTCAGACAAAATTAAAGCATTGATTCTGCAAGAATGGATTGCTATCAGTCAGGATTTGGTCCAGAAGTTGATTGAGAGCATGCCAGGGAGAATTGCAGAGGTCCTGAAGAAGAAGGGTCAACACTGCAAATATTGACTTGCTGCATTAACTCATTCTAACTGTCAATATAAGCTTCTGTTACTCATAATATGAATGCAATTCTATTTCTGTATGTGATAAAAACATCTGACAAACACACATAAAAACCAGAGGGCAGCAGATCATGTGAAAATAGAATATTTGTGTCATTCTCAAAACTTTTGGCCATGACTGTACTATAGAAAGGTGAAGAGTCCATTGAGTGTAGCGGCAGGCACAGGTCAGCGCCCCGGGCAGCGCTCGCTGTAGGCCGTCCTCTGCTTCATCCTGTCTTACACCATTTTGTAGATGAATTTCCCTCTAATGAGCAGCTCATGCCGTGTCCTCAGTCGCACATCTGAACTCTGCACACAGTGTACGGACACGCTCAACACACTGTACATAGGAGGAAGAAACGCAGAGTAGATAGATAGATAGGGAGATATGTAGATAGATAGATGAGATAGATAGATAGATAGTAGATGGAGATAGATAGATAGTAGATAGATATGAGATAGATAGATAGATAGATAGATAGATAGATATGAGATAGTAGATAGATATGAGATAGATAGATAGATAGATAGATAGAGTAGTAGATAGATATGAGATAGATACAGTCATGGCCGTTTGTGTTGGGACCCCTGAACTTTTTACAGAAAATGAAGTATTTCTCCCAGAAAATTATTGCCATTCCACATGTTTTGTCATACACAGGTTTATTTCCTTTGTGTGTATTGGAACAACACAAAAGCAGAGAAAAAAAGCCAAAAATTATATAAATTCATGCAATACTCCTAAAATGGGCTGGACAAAATTACTGGCACCCTCACCTTAATATTTGGTTGATCACCCCTTGGAAAAAAATAACTGAAATCAATGTCTTCCTATAACCATCCACAAGCTTCTTACACCTCTCACCTAGAATTTTGGGCCCTTCTTTTGCAGACTGCCCCAGGTCTCTCATATTTGGGGGGCGTCTTCTCTCAGCAACAATTTTAGGATCTCTCCACAGGTATTCAATGGGATTTAGATCCAGACTCATTGCGGCCACTCCAGAAGTCTCCAGCTCTTTGTTTCCATCCATTTCTGGGGGCTTTTTGTATTATGTTTGGGGTCATTGTCCTGCTGGAAGACCCATGACCTAGGACGCCAACCCAGCTTTCTGACACTGGGCCCTACATTGCGACCCACAATCCTTTGGTAATATTCAGATTTCATGATGTCTTGCACACAGTCAAGGCCCCAAGTGCCAGAGTCAGCAAAACAACCCCAAAATCTCTCTTCCCCTCCCCCATATGTGACTATTGGTCCTGTGTTCTTTTCTTTGCAGGCCTCATTCCGTTTCGGTAACAAGTAGAATGATGGGCTTCACCAAAAAGCTCTGTCTTGTCTCATCTGTCCCAGAGGATTTTGGCTTACTCCCGTATATTTTGGCTTTTTTCTGTCTCTGTGTCAGCAGTCGGGTCCTCCTGGGTCTCCTGATGAATAGTTGGCGCTGACTCCGATGTCCCCCCAGCCTGCAGGACAGCTTGGATGTCTCTGGCACTTGATTGGGGCTGCTTATCCACCATCCTGCGTTACAACCTTTCATTAGTTTTTCTCTTCCATCCACGTCCAGGGAGATTAGCTACAGGGCCATGGGGTGTAAACTTCTGGATTATGTTTTGCACCATGGACAAAGGAATATCAAGATCTCTGGAGATGGACTTGTAACCTTGAGATTGATGATATTTTTGCACAATTTTGGTTCTCAAGTCCTCAGACAGATCTCTTCTCCTCTTTCTGTTCTCCGTGCTTAGTGTGACACACACAGACACACAATGCAAAGATGGAGTCAACTTCTCTCCTTTTTATCTGGTTTCAGGTGTGATTTTTATGTTGCCCACACCTGTTACTTGCCACAGGGGAGATTGAGCGAACACCACATTCTGGAAACAAAGTTATTTACCCACAATTTTGTCCGGCCCATTGTTGTTCCAATATACACAAAGGAAATAAACATGTGTAATTGCAATAATTTTCTGGAATAATTTCAGGGCCATGACTGTATATGAGATAGCTAGATAGATAGATAGATAGAATGTACCGTAAATGTACGAGCTCATCCTCTTCACATGGTTCACTTTCTATAGAGTCCCCTACGCAGCGCTTGCCGCCATCACTAGGGGGAGGGTTGTTACACACGCGGCTCCTCACTCGTCTCCCGGCTCTCCCAGCACACGAGCTCCAGGATGTCCAGCAGTTCCAGCTACCATCAGTGACTCCTAGAACAAGAGGAGAGACATATCTGATCTATATACAGGGGTGAGGATGATATTATACATGATGCGTCTCATATCATACAACACGTGCAGGGCTTGTGTCGTTTGCATGAAGGATAAACCAGAAAATCTTAAAGGGATTCTCCAGGATAGGACTATTGATGGGCTCTGCTCAGGATATATACTTGTGACCTGACGCTTCATGTCAGATGATCCTTATATCCTGGTGATATCACCGCACTGCACTACTGCTCAGTCCAAACTGTTGCTATAGCAACTAGGTCAGTTCCCATGGTCTCATGGTGGACCTTACAGCGGGCACCTATCTATAGTCTATAACTCTGTGTTAAATATAGTATAACATGGCGGCCAATACCAGTAGGTCTATACGGACAGCTCTCCAATGAAGGAGCTGCTCATACACAGAGGGGGCCCCTACATGACATCCATAGGCCCTCACAGAGCGTCTAGACAGATGTTCACATTGTCATAGAGCAGACAATGACTGTTCTCTGCCTTTTTGTATTCCCATCCATTTTGCCCATATATATCCGCCATCACATTAGCATTGGCACGCATGGGTGCTGCAGTACATCTGTGTGAATGGTACCTGCATCCTCTCCGGCCAGGATGCCTTGTTCACAGGCAGGACCAGATGTGTACGGCTTGCAGTGGCACACGCACTTTGTGCCCTCGACGACGGGCAGCCCCTTGTTCTGGCAGGGCTTACACCGACAAGCGTTGTCCTCTTCCAGATATTGCTCTATGGCTCGTTTCAGGTACAGCCTCTTCGCGGAGTAACACGGCACTTCTTTTACCAACTCATATAATGGCATAAGCTGGAAAATAAATCAGAGAGGGAAAAAGTCACATCTGGGGCTGACCAGAACGAGAAAAACATTGGTGGCCTCGAACCTGGACCTTCATAGAGAGCAGATACAAAGAGTGTCTCTATCTCTGGAGGACCCGGCATGTCCATGTCTTATATGGACAGAACATTGTAAGAAGAATGGTGTCATGCTTTACTTCCCCTGTGGTGGTGCTGCAGGGAAAGTGAGCCTTTATAGATTATAGCCATTCTTGCTAACCCTTTGAATTGGCCATGTGGGAGAACGGCATGTGTGACCATGCCTTCTTTTCATCTGACGCAAGCACAAAATGTGCCGGACATGCCCCGTTTCAGAAGTGAGGTGAAGGAGACTCCTAACATGCTGTAGAAGAATCTGATTTCTAGGCTGTTCTGCATCCCAGTTATTCCAGTTGCTGTCACTATCTGTAACATCTAGAGCATGATTCACCTATACAATTTGGATGGAAAATTGGTTGTACGCTGTCACTAAGCTGCTTGTCAAAACCTCTTTGGTAAAGAAAGAGTTAACTAACTGTGCAGCCGGTCTGAGTCATTTGCCGCCATATTCCTGCACATTACTCATATATCCATATCACGTGCCACCATCCCGCCAGGCGCACACCTCATTGATAACATCAGGCAGGGCGTGAGGGATGTGAGCTGCATGACAACAACAGTGACATACATATTCCAAGCAAAGCCATTGATCACGCGGAGAGGTCGCCGCCATTCCTGTCACATCCCTAATTACTTTTCGCCTCCCGTATTCCCTAATGCAAAGGGTGTTGAAGTGTCTGGCAATGAAAGACATGATAAATGGCGCTGTCGTGTGCCCTGCTCGAAGAAAACCTCCATGGCTGCCTATGATGTAAGCACTTATGTGATGAAATGTGAAGAAAAACATCATATCATCCGAGGTGACACCAACCCCTCCCCGCATCTACAGATATCTACGTGACCATTATGTGTCCCTTCTTCACCATTGTCAACATCTCTGCTTGTTGTCAGTGACAGAAAACGCATTTTTTAAATGCAGAATACAGCAAAGATATGTCCAAATCACAAAATGTATCTCACTAACACAAAATACATTCTGTGTGCACAAAATACTCGCACAATGTATCCAATGTATGTGCTCGTAGAATTGTGTTTTTACACAATAAAAAAGCACATTTTGTGTTTATAGAGATAATTTTTCAGTTGTAAAAGTTTATTTTGTGACACACAGTTTTATTTTGTGTCAATATGGCCCAAAAGTGGCCACAAATGTGCCCCAACATGGCAATGGTGCATATCTGCTCCTGCTCCCACTCCCCACCTTCATAGATAGTAGGAGGATCAGTGAGGAATCTGGGCAGTCCATCAAAAACCTGGGGTGAATTATATCAGAAAGCTAAGCCAGTTCATGACTGGCTCAGATTTCAGTTCTGGCGCAAATACATGCACAAGAATCATTAGGAGGCCGGAGCGTGTCTTATGTTTTACATTACCAGCTTTACAAAATAGCATTCTGTGTGACAAAATAACATTGTATGTGACAAAATAACATTCTGTGTGACAAAATAATATTGTATGTGACAAAATAACATTTTGTGGGACAAAATAACATTCTATGTGACAAAATAACATTCTGTGTGACAAAATAACATTCTATGTGACAAAATATCATTGTGTGTGACAAAGTAACATTCTATGTGACAAAATAATATTCTGTGACAAAAATCAATTTTTGTGAAACATGACATTTTGTCATAAAAATAAGTTTTGCAAACCAAAATGAATCCTGTATGCACAAAATGAACAGCATCTCAATGATTTTTCTGTATTCTGTGCACACAAATATATTTTTGGGGGTCTGTGATGTCAAAAGTCAACTCTTTGCCAACAAAATTAATTCTATGATCAGTAAATTCATTTTGTGACACAGAACACATTTTGTGTCGCAGAACATATTGTGTACAAAAGGCACGCCATAGCTTAGACAATGCTCTGTGAGCTGAGCACAACAGTAGCTGTTGCAGAAACCTCTCTGCTAGTTTGGTACAATGTATACAATAAGTCTTCTGTCTTGTACTATTTTTTCAAGTGGCGATGTGACCTGAGACAAGTCTGTGCCTAAAATCTGTGGAGTCTCCTGTATAGCAGACAGAGTTGTGTAGCTTCCTGTACTGAAAATATCCAGACGTTAAGTGTCACCTGCAGGATACAGAACAATAGAAATTCTGCAAAGATGTGAAAATATACTATGTATAGGGGGCGCAGAGGTAGTAGCCACACCCAGGGCCTGTGCTTGAGGGCCCCACAGGTCCTCCTGCCATATAAGAAGACACCAGTATTATAAAGGGTACAAGGCAGTTGGGGCCCTTGGTACAGATTTTACTTTAGGACCAAAAAGTATTTGATAATGCTGGATTCATGTCCACCAGTAGAGGGCACACTGACACGAGCGTGTAAATCAGGCATGGAACTCACAGTCATCCGTTTTTGACACTTAAAGGGAATGTGTCACCTGAAAAGACCTATTTTTTAAAACAAGTTTTTATGTTAAACATATTTTTAAGATTTTTTTTTAAAACAAATTTTATAAAATTTTTCCTGTCACTATCTATATTTTTTAAAAGTATAATATCCTGAAATTTTAGCTCTGACCACTAAGCCTAATACTAGACTGCTATCTGCCAATTCTGTAGGGGTTTTCATTGCAGCAGTCACCTCATTTACATCACAGACAAGATTACAATAGAAGATAACACATCTATAGACAACACTGACCCATCATTACATCACTACTGATGATAGATGATGTCACAGCGTATTTCCTCCCACTCCCTGCACAGAACATGTCTAGAAATCTCTCCCATAGACTTCAATGAGTCGGCTCCAGACTATTGCTGCCTATGGCCATGACTGTGCTGTAAAGCAGATCACTAAATGCTGTTACCAGATCAGAGGAGACGCTCAGGAAAGATGGCCACCCCCATAATCATGGACAGGAACTAGAATAAAAAAATCTACAATCATAAAAAATAAACAGATTAGGAAAAAAAGAGATAGATTTCACTATCTGGTTTTAATAAATACATTAAAACAATGATGACACATTCCCTTTAAATTGGTAGTCTGCCTTTTATGAATCCGTATCTGTTAGAAGATCGCCTGGTGGTCACAAGTTGTCCTGCTCCTGAGATGTCCATCAATCAGCTGTGATCAAAACAACTTTGCAAGTATTCACTTTCCCTGCAGCACCACCACAGGAGAAAAGAGGTATTGCACAGTTTTCACTGAAATGTAATGCATGTCCACACAAGTCCTCCAGAGAGAGGGGGCGCTCTTTGTAGCCTCACATACACATTCCTTTGATAAGATTGCTAGTGATGTATAGGATTAGTACTGACCTTAAACTTTATAACACTGGGCAGGTTAGACACAGAGCCCGCCCAGGCAGAGTAACGCTGGTCATTGGCAATCGGGTTATCCAGGGAGAAGTAGCTGAGGGCGGAGATAAATTTGGCTTCTCCTCCTTTCACAATGGCTTGTCCTCGAATCTCTTTCCCAGTGCTACCTGCAAACGTAAAGGGCGAGCTCTTATATAGTGATGAGTGAGGAAGACATTGTGACTAAGAATACAGACTGCAGCTGAAAAACAGCCCTGGAACAGCAATGTGTGAACAGTGTGTATAAGGGTCCTACCTGAGGAGTCTCTTATGGCGTCATTCAACTTTTTACATTCTGTTTTTGATGAATGAAAAATTAAAAATCCGCTTTTGGTGCTCGTACACTTCTCAAAGTCCAACCTGGATCCCTCTAGGAAAAAAACAAATCAAGAATCTGCTCAGGGCTCTGTAGTTATTCAGGGATCTTGGTGTGAATTTTTGGGGTACATTTTGGGATTATTATGGGCTCTGTATTCATTTTGAGGCCTATTCTGGGGTTTGGTCTGGGGTCTTTTAGGGTGTGATGATGAATATCTGTACTTTCAAAAATGTACTCATTAACCCCTTCACTTACATACACTACCAAGAATGTGCCAATTAACTGCTTCTCTGCCAATGACCCAGCTGCTATGGAGTCTTGTTATGGTTGGTAGGGGGCCATCAGAATTTATAATACATACTGGGTGTGAATCAGGCAAAATAAAACAGACGTGGTCAGACATGATAGGAATATTCCCATCCTCCCGTCACTTCTATGGAGACTCTCCTGGTGCGGAGCTTTGCCTGGTTTTCCTCCGCATACGCTAGAATATGACATTATAGATATATTTTGTACCGTATTTGGTCACTTTTTCAGATTCAAGATAAAACCGGAATTCATATTCGCCCCCCAGAGATCCAGACTGTAGATAATGGGTCCCGTATTTGTCTATGATCTTGCGGTAAGCTGTATACTCATAGACGGAGGGGAGGTTGAAGAGTTCTGTCCAGAACGGTGACGCCAGCACTAAATACTCCGGATTGTTATTGATGAACTGCGCCACTTCCACGTAATTCCTGATAACCAAGAACTGGTAACTCTGCAGGGCAAAAACATTAAGATAAGCAGTGACAGCGCTGCCTGTATACCCCTTATCCCGCACACAAATCACATGCCCACATCTAGCCAGACATCTCTAAGTGACTACTTGTATTCCTCATGAAAACAGTATATAGAAACTTATCATACCATTCTGAATTGTGTTGGCCCTCTGTTATCCCTCCTGGAAATGTATAATTATATTAACAATTATGTGTTACTATTTCCTCTGTCAATGGGGTGTGTCCATACAAGCTCATTCCTGATTGGATGCTGTCAGATTATGCAGGCACACACTCCATTGTCATAAGGGAACAGTGACATGCAGTTGTCAGTTTACTCATTAACAGGAAGAGTAACAGAGGAATGACACACCGTAGAGTTCTTAGAAAATTAATGGCAGGAGAGGAGAAGAAAAGAGAAGGAGAATAGGGAGAAGAGATAAGAAGGGGAACGAGGAGAGAAGAGAAGCAGAATAAGATGAGAAGGAGAGAAGAAAAGAGGGAGAAGAGGAGAGAAGGAGAATACGGAGAAGAGAAGAGAAGAGAAGATGGGAAGAGGAGAGAAGAAAATGAGAAGAGGAGAGAAGAGAAGGACAATATGAAGAAGAGGGGAAGGCGAGAGAAGGAAAAGGGGAGGAGAATGAGAAGAAAGTGGGAAGAGGAGAGAAGAGAAGGAGAATATGAAGAAGAGGGGAAGAGGAGAGAAGGAACAGAGAAGAGAAGGAGAATACGAAGAAGAAAAGATGGGAAGAGGAGAGAAGAGAAGGAGAATAGGAAGAAGAGAAGAGGGGAAGAGAAGGGGAAGAGAAGGAGAATAGGAAGAAGAGAAGAGGGGAAGAGGAGAGGAGAGAAGGAGAATACAGAGAAAAGGAGAGAAGGGTCAGGGTTACCTTATCTTTTGTGTATGAGAAGGTCTTGGACTCATCTTTGTTACCAGCATAGTTAGATCGTACTTTTTCCTCGGTTGATTTCACGTATGACCAGCTGCTGTTATAGTAGTCATAGCTGAAGTCGTTCTTGGCCTCCACCTGCAAAGATAAATGTAAAATATGTAAAAACGTAAAAAATTAATTATATACATCTATATAAGGGGAATTCATCATTCCTTCTATGGCAGAAAACTGGCAAAGAAGGATGATATTGAGGAGCACGTTTGGCATAAGGCCCTGTATTTGTATCTGTACTTAGTGGTTCTGGTCAGGGGTCTGGTCTTGGGTTTGTATTTAGCGGGTCTGGTCAGAGGTCTGGTCTTGGGTTTTGTGTTTAGTGGGTCTGGTCAGGGGTCTGGTCTTGGGTTTGTATTTAGTGGGTCAGGTCAGGGGTCTGGTTTTGGGTTTGTATTTAGCAGATCTGGTCAGGGGTCTGGTCTTGGGTTTGTATTTAGTAGTCTGGTCAGGGGTCTGGTCTTGGGTTTTGTATTTAGTGGGTCTGGTCAGGGGTCTGGTCTTGGGTTTGTATTTAGTAGTCTGGTCAGGGGTCTGGTCTTGGGTTTGTATTTAGTGGGTCTGGTCAGGGGTCTGGTCTTGGGTTTGTATTTAGCGGGTCTGGTCAGGGGTCTGGTCTTGAGTTTGTATTTAGCGGGTCTGGTCAGGGGTCTGGTCTTGGGTTTGTATTTAGCGGGTCTGGTCAGGGATCTGGTCTTGGGTCTGTATTTAGTGGGTCTGGTCAGGGGTCTGGTCTTGGGTTTTGTATTTAGTGGGTCTGGTCAGGGGTCTGGTCTTGGGTTTGTATTTAGTGGGTCTGGTCAGGGGTCTGGTCTTGGGTTTGTATTTAGTGGGTCTGGTCAGGGGTCTGGTGTTTGGTTTGTATTTAGTGGGTCCAGTCTAATTTTTGTATTTAGGGGTTTGGTCTGAGGTCTGCATTTAGAATGTATGGGCTCTGTATTACTATAGGAATCTACTCTGGTGTGGAATATATTACTTTAGGACTGGGGTCTGTATTTGGTGGGTCTGGTCAGGGGTCTATAATACTGTAGGGTCTAGTTCCTGTATTTAGGGGTTTGATCTGGGGTCTGTATTTAGCAGTTCAAGTGTTTGGTGTGTCGTTTTGGGGTTAAAGAGGGTCAGATGCACTATTTCTGATTCAAATGCTGTATGGGGGGGGTCCTATGGTAAGTATCTTCCTGATATTTTTTCTTAGCAAATAGAACCAAGTGTACATTTAATTTAATGGTGAGAGGAATACGCGCTGTCTGACTCCTCTGCCCTCACCAGACCCCTCTGGGCCCTCAAAACTCCTCTGCAAAGTCCCATCTTACTCCAGACATCTGCAAACCCTGCCAGCTGTGCTACCACCAGTGTGCAATGTGTAAATCCACCTGAAGAAAACAAGAAATTACCTTAAAGGTGTAGGTGAGGACGTTGTCACTTAACCTGTAGAACTCTCTGCCGTCCCCGCTGTACGTTTTACGACACTTTCCCCCAAAGCCCTTTGTGTGAATGACCCCGCTCCTCAGCTGTTGGGTGGCGACATTGAAGCTAGAAACAATAAAAGACACAGAGAATCAGGTTTTGTGTACTCAGCTCCTCTCCAGACCTATGTTTCTCCATGGTAACTAAAATGGCCGTCACCACATGTATTGTGGAGGAGAAATACAGAAGAGACCTATGTCTTGTGAGTCACTGTGACATTCTATCACGTCCTGACATCAGCCTCTAAACCAATAGTCAGTGTTAAGGTGGACACCTTACAGTGCTGATGTCATAACACTATATAAGGTGCTGTAAACTGGAACACAGGGAATTACAGTAATGGTGGAGATCTGAAGGGTCTGTAATTCATCAAATATTGATTATGCAGCAGACCACAGGAACAATGAGTTACTTGAAGATACAGTATGTCATTGGAGGCTCATGAGAGAAGTGTGGCGGCTTCTCAAACCCTTTAAAGAGGCTACCAAATTTGTCAGATGGGACAACTATGGCATCAGTGATATTATCCCTTTATTACATATTTTACAAGATACTTACACTTATACAATGAGCGACTAAAGAGGAGGAAAAGCTTCCATCTCTTAATAAATGTCATTGCCCTGGGTTGATGGATGAGGATCTGGGTCAGGGTCATTATGGTGAAGGAACTAGGACTCCTAGTTTGGAAGAGGAGGAAGACTTTCCTTTTGATGCAGAGGGGGGCATTGTTATGTTACAGGCACAGCCAATTGAGGAGGCTGACCCTCATTTCTTTCAAGATGATGACGACCATGCTGGCCAAGAACAGCAACCATGACAGGCCCCTGGGTCCACGCATATTCTGGCAAGCATGAGAGGCTGTATGCTCCACTGCTGACACAGCAACAAGTGTATTGTTAGCATCAAGCAGAGGGATGATACTTCTAGAACTACCATATGGTATCTCTGGTACCAAGGAGAGGGCACAAGGGGCATATATACTGTATATCAGAGGCCTCCATTACTCCATTTTCTAGAACATCTAATTCCTACATCCCAGTCTGTGCACGACAGTAACATGGTGTCACCTGTGTCCCCCGTCTCAGCAGTAACATGGTGTCACCTGTGTCTCCCGTCTCAGCAGTAACGCCTCACATGCAGCGCCCCCATATCTTAACTGTATATAACAATGGACAGTATCCTCTTTTCTTACCCCAGTCCGGTTAGTTCGGTATTGGGGGGGTATTTATCCGTGTCGCACACTTTGTGCCGCACCTCGCAGTGGGCCTCATCGCTGCTGTCTTCTTCACAGTCATGGTCGCCATTACACACCAGCGCTTTACTGATACACTGACCTGACACACAGAAACGGAAACTGTCACATCTCATGTTATATAAAGGAGGGCAAGAGATGAAGGATCTAAGAGAGAATTTACATGTGGCAGATTTGTTGCAGATCCATCTTTGCATTTCTATTCATCTGAACGGGGTTGTTTTTTTCTGCAATCCCCATATGGATAAATAGGAAAGCAACAAAATTTTTCCTATTCTTATCATCAGTCATTACCTGAGAAGCATCGGAAGCGCTCCCCACAGCCCTCCTCTAATGGACATCCCTTGGTCGGAACACAAGCCTGAGTCTCAAAAGAATTTCCAGAGCACTCAAGACCACCAAACTGGGCATAGACCTCGATGGCCCGCCTGCGAGTCTGTAAGGGCAAGAGTGAGAACAGAAGTCAGAGCAAACCACAATATACAGAGACTTCTATACATTGGGGTCAGATCTCCATTAGAATCAGGACCGGTTCAGTTTTTATTGGGTCCCAGTAGCCAGAAGACACAGAGGAGACCCCTATATCAGAAGACTCCTATAATGTTGATTTATTCCACAATATATTCACAGGACACAGATAGCCCTCTGTCTGATCAGATGTAGGTGTGAGGATGGGACATACCTGGGTCTTAGAGCAGCCATCACAATCTGACCATGGTCCATAGGGGCCCCATTTGCAGTTGACTTTTGTCACACCCCTATAAGACATAATGTATGGGTCTCACATTGTTACACCTATTCTAAGGCTTAGTTATAAGTAACATTAGGATATAGCAGAGTCACATCAGTGTTTTATTGGACCAATAAACAATAACAGATCATTTCAATTATATTTTTTATTCTAAACATTTTTTTACTTCACTTGTCAGCTTTACTGTAAAGACTTGGACACAACAAGCAGAGTCGTCTCATTACCATTAGAGGTTGAGGGAGCTACTGCTGGAGGTCTAGATAAGGCAGGGCAGGGACACTATTCACATAGATGCAGCTCACTTATCAGCTTTACTGTGTAGACTGGGCAACAATGAGCAGAGTCATCTCATTACCATTAGACACACCTCCCAACCATTCGGATTCAGTAGGACAGTCCTTGATTTAAGGCGCTGTCCCAGACAGCACGAGGCATGTCCCAGCTTCAAAGCTTTGTGTCCAGAGTAGTTGAGTACTATGATGAAGTTGGGGACTGCCTGTCTGCTTTCTGCAAGCAGCCTGGAAGTAGACAGGGATTAAGTAGTGACATGACTATATCGCACCTAATGCTTTCAAGACTGAATTGGACTCCGGAAGAATTAGACAAGGTGAGTATTTTATTTTTTGCGTGAATTTTACTTTGGGGGTCTCATTGAGAGGGCATTATAATGTAGGAGACACAAATAGGAGGAATTATAATGTGTATGGTCTACAATGAGGGGCCTTTATAATGTGGGGACAAGAGGAGGGGGACATTATACTATGTGGTGGCCACAATGGTGGACATTATACTGCATGGGTTCCACAAAAGGTGAAAACATAGTGTGTGCGGGCCTCAAGGTTGCATTATACTGTGTGAGGATCACTAGGAGAGGGCATTATACAGTGGGGACTACAATGGTGGGACATTATACTGTGTAGAGGCCACAAGGGGGGACAAACTGTGTGAGGACCACATAGGGGATATTATACTGCGTGGAGGAGGGCCATAAGGTGGACATTATACTTTGTGGAGGCCACAATGGGGCACTATACCATGTTGGGCTATAAGAAGTATTATACTGTTTGGGGCAACAAATGGGACTTTATATTGTGTGGGGGTTCATGGTGGGAATTAAACTGTGTGAGGGTCACTGAGGGACATTATACTGTGTGGGGTCACAAGGGAGCATGATAATGTATAGGGGGATTGGGTGTGGCCAAAAGGGCTACAGGTGGGGTGATGGGCCTGTCTTATAATACATTTTCCTCAGCTTTTGTTCCTCTTTTGGACATCTGAAAGTTGGGAGGTAGAGGGCAGTGGAGTTACTGACAGCTCTATAGATAAGGCAGGATAGTAACACTATACACACAGATAAGACTCTGTATGCAGCTCACTTATCAGTTCTGCTGTATAGACTGGGACAGAAAGTAAAGAGTCATCTCATTATCATTATAAGTGTAGTTACTGACAGCTCCTCTGGACCACTGGACCAATGCCTTGAGAAGCTCCTGTGGACCACTGGACCAATGACTTGAGGAGCTCCTCTGGACCACTAATGGATCATGCCTGAAGAAGTTCATATCTCAGAACGAAACGTTGCACATTACCTTTGATCCTATAATAATTTGTGTCTAAAACCACATGGCGTTGTGTTATATGGAATAACTCACTTTTTCACTAAAATAACCATACGGTGTGTGCAGTGACTTGGAAACACTATGGAACGGGTTGGAGAATCCTTCAACTAGCACCACCACCACCCATATTAGTGTGCAGAACCAGCAATTGCATGTAGCTCTATAGATAAGGCAGGATAGTAACACTGTACACACAGATAAGGCTCTGTGTGCAACTCACTTGTCAGCTCTGCTGTATAGACTGGGATAGAAAGTGTAGAGTCATCTCATTATCATTATAGGTGGAGTTACTGACAGCTCTATAGATAGGCAGGATAGTAACACTGTACACACAGATAAGGCTCTGTATGCAGCTCACTTGTCAGCTCTGCTGTATAGACTGGGATAGAAAGTGTAGAGTCATCTCGTTATCATTATAGGTGTAGTTACTGACAGCTCTATAGATAAGGCAGGATAGTAACACTATACACACAGATAAGGCTCTGTATGCAGCTCCCTTGTCACCCCCTCTGTGAGCCACAGCAGAAATCATCTCAGTCATCTGAATTGCCCCAGTGCAGAATTTGTAATAGCCCCCCGCTACCCTGTGCCTTTCTAGTATTGGTGTCCTCCTACAGGGCAGGGAGGCATTTGGGCTCCCTCAGGTTCCTCCCTGGATGTAGTGACTGACCTTTGCATCCCTTCTGCCTCCGCAGCGCATTGATTGTCCTGTGTGAATGCCGCCTGAGGATGAAACTTTATTACAAGGTCTTTAGTTTTTTATCCATAAATTGCTCCTCCTAGTGGCACTACAGGGTCTCTTACCCAGCAGCAGGGTAGCATTTGGATTTTGTTTAATTTTTTTTTTTCTTTTTCAATTCTTACCTGGAAAACAAACCTGGAAGAAAAGCAGCGCCTCCCCAGATCTCCAGGAGAAGCACGAGAAAGAGAAGCTGACACTAGGGATGGAAAAGAAAGATGTTGGATAGAGATGTGAGAACCATTCAACACGAGCTGGGTTCGACCCAAAAATTGCTAATTTTTCAGTTTTTAACAAAACCAAACAAATGGAGATTCATCAATTCAATTGGCCTCTGAGCCAACAGACAGCGTTGGGTGGACACCTTATAGTGCTGATGTCATATACACTATATAAGGTGCTGTAAACTAGAAAACGAGGCATTACAGTAATGGTGGAGATAGGCAAGGGTCTGTGATTCATCTCACTGCATCATACAGAGAACTCAGCTCTGAAAAGCTTACAAATTGCAATAGAGCTACAGAATCTTAGGAAAAGGACAGTTGACTCTAGGTTCACACCTGCATCGGGTTTCCGTTTGTGGGGTCCACTTGTGGACCCCACGAACGGAAACCTATTTCGCTTAAAAAAGTGGTTACCCGCAGAATCCTGCGGACCCCATAGACTATAATGGGGTCCACCGGTTTTCCGCCCAGTTTCCGCCTGAAAAGGGTGGAAAAATGCAGAGAGAAAAGTCCTGCTTCAGCTTAAAGCGGAATGGGGAACAGAATCCCCGAGCGGAGATCATGCGCAGGTGTGAACCTAGCCTGAGTCAGCTTTAATCAATTACAGGCAGATTAGTGATAGAGTCATAGATAAGAGTGAGGAAAAATATCTGTGCTATGTGAGCCTGACAGCAACATTCTGCACTAATACAGACAAACACCGTTAACCCTATCATTGCCAATATTCTAATTTTGTCTGTCTGTTAAAATTAATTTTTACTGACAGTCAGTCCTCTTAGTGAAAACTCTTTTAAGGTTTTTTTGGGCAAGAGTTTAAATTAATTTAATTAAATACATAGAAACTGCTGTTCTAACAGCAAAACACTGATTCTGCCTGCGCTAATCTGAAAAAAATCTCAATTTAAGTTTTTTTTTTTTGTTCACTCAATATAAAGACTCGCAGCTTGCTTTTTTTTGTGGTTACAAAAATATACATACAAACTTCCACCAGTTTAATGGTAAAAAAACTATTGACTGATGCAGTTCTAGTTTAATAGTCACTGAGCATGTCACGCTTTTAGTGCTATTTGCTATTTTTCTCTGTGTTTTGTCAAAAAAAAAGTAAAAAATAGTGTTACAATTACCAATCATTATTATAATTAAGCAATGTGCAGTAATATTACTGTAAAAAACAGGGCAGGGAACAAGCAAAAGGGGGTGGAGGAAACACTTGTGCACGTACTAACAATAAGAATGTGGATGGCAACAGTAACTCTCTCTGTTCTTGACAGCCCCTCCAGTAGCGATAGTGTTGTTGTACTTCCTGAGAATAAAGCAGTGAACCACAAATGTTGAGTCAGGGTTCTGTGTGTTTTTCCTTCTCCTCTATTGTAACACATAATTTACTACGTTGTCTTTCTGTACTATCAACCATGTCTTCTTCATTGACACAGATTCCATTCTCCAGTAGTCATGCGGCATCTGCTGAGAAATATGTTCCTGATAGTCTAAGACTTCTTCTTCTTCCTCTTTTTGATAAGTCGGATGAGAACTGCCAGTATTTTTTTGGATGTAGAGTTGGAAGACATGGGTGTTGTTAGAAGTAGTAGTGGTAGGGGGTGGCTAGTGGTAGGGGCAATAGGGGGGAATCTGTTGGGAATTTTGAGGGCTTACAGGAAGACCATTGCCATGATGAGACACAAAACAGTAGTGAAGATGATGACGCTACTAAATCAAATGATGATTGTATCACAGGTAAGACCCAAAACAGGTTGGCATCACAGCAAGAGGGTGGTGGTGGCTGCAATAGTAAGAATTCCACTTGATGTGCAGCCTCAACATCCAAAAGACCTGCTTGGGGTGGATCTAAGGGAAGCTCGGGTGGTGGTGGCACTGACAGACATGTTTCCACTGCTTCTGGTTTCTATGGTCATCTCCTATATGGGATTTTTTTTTTTGTACATTACCAATTGACAAATCAATAACAGGGTGCAATATCTGCAAATATTGGTAGCTGCTGGTAGCCAGGCATGCTTAAGAGCGTGCCCCAAATTTTCCTTGACATTCTGTAAATTGTCACTCCAACAGCACGATGTTGATGCAGCATGTGCTCCCATACAGGGATAACTGGCAGGATAATCCAGGTTCTTTTCTGCCTTCCAAGTGTTGTTCTAAAAGTCATTGTTAGGATACTCAGTATGTTTTCTCCTCATTGTAGTACTATTTGCTGCTGTGGTTTACCATGCCAGGTTACCATGCCAAGTTATGAAGCTTTCTGCAGCATTGAACCAATTAGCAGCTGAGGAGAGATATTTAAAGTCTGTTCTCAACTCCACATGTGCCTGCTCTTAGTTAAAATGTTCTAGTGAGGCTCCTGTGCCCTGATCGTTTCAATTGTATTGCTGTACTACTGACTTTGGCTTGTTTACTGGATATCTCACACTTGGGAGAGGGAGAACTTACTATTATCTGCAGCAGCCTCTCTGCCTGTATCTGCTCCCTCAATCAACCACTCCTCCCCCTTCCTTCTCCATAGACTTCTATGGGCACATGTGATCTGATACTTCACAGTGAGCTGCCAGTCTATCTTTAAAGACAAAAATGGATTCTGCAGATATTTCAGAGTGAATGTCAGTTTGAAACTTTGGGAAGTGGAGCCTAATAAGTGGAGAAAGAAGCATTTTTCTCTGATAAGATATATTACAAAATATTTTATATTCTCCTTTATTATTGATTTATGAAAAATCTGTTGAAAAGTGACCATTTAAAAGATAGAATTTTGTCTTCCAGCAGTCACCACTTGTGATGATAAGAGCCCCAGATATGTATTTCTTGTACCACTACTCGCTCATATTGTATGGTTCTTGTCTGTTATCAACCATTTGCTCATAGGCTTGAAGAATGTGGTCCAGGGACTCTGTACTCAACAACCCTTTGATCCCCAGAGAGTCACTGACACAGGCCTTTGCTTACATAACAGGGCTACACTCATTAACCCGGCGGGGGTCCTGCAGAAAGGATGTGCTGGGGGCTGTCCACAGACAAGCTGGAGCCAGCTTCACATCAAAAGGATTATGATTTTATGGCAATATCTGCCCTGGGGAACCTCTTACAGTCACCCCAATAAATTCCCCAGATGCGCCAGGCCTGGGCACATGCTCAGAGTACACACAGGATATGGTTCAATGCCCAGAAAAGGTCCAGACACTGATCTCCTTACCACAAGGGGATTGGGGTGTCATCCTTGGAGTCTACACGCTGGGGATCTCGGCACGAACCCTATCACACCCCCGACCCAACTCTACCGTCATTGGGCGAGGAAATAAATGAAAAAAATGATTCTGAGAGACTTAGAAAGGAGGGTGGGGCTCCTCCTCCTGGTGACATCACTTGGGGAGGAGACCTTTTTAGTAAAAAGTTCTCAGACCAGGAAGAGGGGGTCTTTGATCTTTCTGTCTTTGTTGTTGCTGGAGGAGATGTGAGGAGAGGTCATGGTATAGACTTCAGCCATGTGGTCTACCATGTGGCCTAGCAGTGGGGCCTGAGACTCTGTTTTCTGGACAGCATGTAGGAAACACATGCTCTGTAACTTGCTTAAGAAAGAACCCTGAAGTCTACCACATGGACTAAGAGAAACAGACTATCTACTTGTTCTGGAAATTGTCTTTTGTTCTGCTGAAAGCCACTCAGATAGCAATGCCCAGATCTAGGGGGTGCTGCCACTGGAATAGCATGCCCGGACGCGTGCTTTTGAACTGCTTTTAAGTACGCGCCCTGAGCTCAAAATCCGGAGCTCAGAGAACCAGTCACAGGCTTGTGTTGGTAATATTTCCTTTTCTTTCGTTTATTCCCATTTTTATTTTGTTCACTGTGTCATGTTGCTTTCCACTTGTATTTGCTTGCTAATCGCTGCATGTATTCTCTGTATGTGTTAAGTGTCTAGTGCCGACCCTTTGAGGGGTTAATAAATATATAAAATTTAGAAAGCTCGTTTTGTATTAACCTATCGGCCCAGAACACTCACTGGAGGTGGGTGTGAGGTAATTGAAGCGATCTCAGGTGCTGAAGGTGGCTTCGGTAAGACAAGATCCTTCACAACACTAGTTGGAGCTCAGGAGCTTACTGTATGCTGTTATTAAAGAGTTCAGTGTAAACAGTATTTAGGAAGCTCATGAGCTCCCCCTAGTGGTGGCTCCAGGAAGCAGAATTTTATGTAATCACATGTATGAGATTTGGTACTTTGCATCAGAAAATGAAGCTCTGACAGCTATAAAGATATAACAAAAGATGAATCAGTGCAGAATTTTGGATCTACCGAGAAGAAAAAAAAGTATTCAATGATGTGCACAATGATGGCGGGTAATGTCAGCCATTACGCTGTACATGAGATGTTGTATCTCAGCTGAGCGCCCGACTCTGTATTCAGACAATGAGTATTCAGTCAGTGACAGCCACAGTGTATTCACATACAGGGAAGGTAAATGTCAATATGTCCCAGAACAGCAACAATGTAACAACAAGTGCGAATACGAGAATCACAAGACAGCGAAAACAATGAAACGCCACCTGATAAATAGCGACAGAATAAACTTTACCGTATACCAGGATATACAGCGCCGCACACAGGCTCAGTATTGGTTATCCTGTCAGTGGACAGACCCATAGGAAAGATGACAGATCGGGCAAAATACACAGCAGCAGCTGCACAAATCTCTCTGCTAGTTTGTTACAATGTATCAGTCTGGAGTCCAGTCTGTTGAGCTCACAGAGCATTGTCTAGACTGGATACAATCAGGGGCGTAACTACCGGGGTAGCAGTGGTAGCAGCTGCCACAGGGCCCGGAACATTACGGGGCCCCGCAGGCCCCCGATGTGTTTTTTTTTTTTTTAATAGTCCGTTATCTGCTGGAGTAACCCCAGCCTGTAACGGGCCCTATATACTTACCGTTCCCCGAGGTCCCGCTCACGGCCGCCTGCGCTTCCGATTCTGCGGAGGCGGCTGTGAGCAGGAGTGGGGATCGGTATGTGAGGCCGCGGCCCGAACCCCACAATCTCTGCTATCATTATACTTCGGGGTCTTTTCAGACCCCGGAGTATAATAATCGGAGGCCCAGAGTTGGTGAGGGAACATAAAAAACAATGTACTTACCTGTCCTACGCTTCTCCAGGCTTCGGGCCTGTTTGGTGATGTCCCAGACGTCAGCCGACGTCATTTTGCGTCGCGACGCCGGCCCGCGTCAAGTGACGCCGGCCTGGTCCAACATTGAAGAAGGCCGGTGTAGCGCACGGGCATGCACCGGAGCGAGGAACAGGTAAGCAGCGTTGTTTTTTTATGTTTCTATCCTCCCCTGGGTGTCTGATCATTATACTCTGGGGTCTGAAAAGACCCCAGAGTATAATAATTGTTCATGGGTGGTCCACAATGGGACATATAATAGTGTGTGCAGGGGCCACTATGGGGAATAATAGTGTGTGCAGGGGCCACTATGGGGCAAAATACTCAGTGCAGGGGCCACTATGGGGAATAATACTGTGTGCAGGGGCCACTATGGGGCAAAATACTGTGTGCAGTGGCCACTATGGGGCGTACTACTGTGTGCAGGGGCCACTATGGGACATACTGTGTGCAGGGGCCACTATGGGACATACTGTGTGCAGGGGCCACTATGGGACATGATACTGTGTGCAGGGGCCACTATGGGACATGATACTGTGTGCAGGGGCCACTATGGGGCATGATACTGTGTGCAGGGGCCACTATGGGGACATGATACTGTGTGCAGGGGCCACTATGGGACATGATACTGTGTGCAGGGGCCACTATGGGTCATGATACTGTGTGCAGGGGCCACTATGGGGCTGGGCAGGGGGCGCTATGGGTCATGATACTGTGTGCAGGGGCCACTATGGGGCATGATACTGTGTGTAGGGGCCACTATGGAACATGATACTGTGTGCAGGGGCCACTATGGGTCATAATACTGTGTGCAGGGGCCACTATGGGGCATGATACTGTGTGTAGGGGCCACTATGGAACATGATACTGTGTGCTGGGGCCACTATGGGGCATGATACTGTGTGCAGGGGCCACTATGGCACATAATTGTTCATGGGTGGTCCACAATGGGACATATAATAGTGTGTGGAGGGGCCACTATGGGGATAATAGTGTGTGCAGGGGCCACTATGGGGAAAAATACTGTGTGCAGGGGCCACTATGGGGCGTACTACTGTGTGCAGGGGCCACTATGGGACATACTGTGTGCAGGGGCCACTATGGGACATGATACTGTGTGCAGGGGCCACTATGGGACATGATACTGTGTGCAGGGGCCACTATGGGACATGATACTGTGTGCAGGGGCCACTATGGGAAATGATACTGTGTGCAGGGGCCACTATGGGGCAAAATACTCAGTGCAGGGGCCACTATGGGGAATAATACTGAATTTCCCCATTGTGGGACTATTAAAGGACTATTATTATTAAAGGACTATTATTATTATTATTAATAGTGTGTGCAGGGGCCTCTAGCGTGCAAGGGCACGGGAAAATACTGTGTGCAGGGGCCACTATGGGACATGATACTGTGTGCAAGGGCCACTATGGGACATGATACTGTGTGCAGGGGCCACTATGGGACATGATACTGTGTGCAGGGGCCACTATGGGACATGATACTGTGTGCAGGGGCCACTATGGGACATGATACTGTGTGCAGGGGCCACTATGGGGCATAATACTGTGTGCAGGGGCCACTATGGAACATGATACTGTGTGCAGGGGCCGCTATGGGAGATGATACTGTGTGCAGGGGCCGCTATGGGAGATGATACTGTGTGCAGGGGCCACTATGGGACATGATACTGTGTGCAGGGGCCACTATGGGAGATGATACTGTGTGCAGGGGCCACTATGGGAGATGATACTGTGTGCAGGGGCCGCTATGGGAGATGATACTGTGTGCAGGGGCCACTATGGGACATGATACTGTGTGCAGGGGCCACTATGGGGCGTGATACTGTGTGCAGGGGCCACTATGGGACATGATACTGTGTGCAGGGGCCACTATGGAACATGATACTGTGTGCAGGGGCCACTATGGCACATAATAGTGTGCGCAGGAATGCGTATTTTTTTTTTTTTTTGGGGGGGGGGGGGTTGGAGGGGGGCGGTCCGGGGGGAGGGGTCGGGGGCGGCGGTTCGGGGGGGGGGGGCCCCATGTCAAATGTTCGCCTTGGGGCCCAGCCATTCCTAGTTACACCACTGGATACAATGTATCAGCTGAGAGTAGGACTAGCTATGTACAGGGTAACTGCCTCTGAATGGACACAAGAGTCTTCTCCGTCACTGACAGCAAGCAGAGATCTTGTGCATGGCGAAGAATAGAAACACAAAGTCTATGAGAAAGTTCTAGAACTTCATTTACATAAAATCAATAAACCCCTTTAATGCTGGGGCCCCGGATCCTTGACTTTAGTGGAGCAAAATGATTTTTTTGGGAAAATTCTATTGTTTAAATTTTTCAAAAAATTTATTGAAAACTGATGTAGATTTGCCACTGTCTTTTGTGCTCAGAGCAGAATATTCCGCACATGCACTAGTGTATATTATCACAGACAGACTGGTTTAGTCACTGACAATAGAGATCAAGTCTAACAGCGCCACCTGCAGGTGAGACCAGGTACTGCAGCAGGTTAATAATCTGTAATTCTCCAGGTCATCTCTCAGGTCTGTGTCACAACCAGATTGGATTATTATATAGACGGAGCCTGTATAGTAGGTGACATCACATCCTATCCCCGAGATCCCTGGACCTGAACAATAATAAATTACCCCGAGGGCCCGATGTCTCCCAATATCACCCAGTTTTCCCAGGGAACACAACTGCACAGCGGGCAGCATGGTGGCTCAGTGTTCAGGGAGTCCTGGAGTTTTTTCTCTATTTACCTGGGTTTCCTCCTAGTCTCCAAAGACATACTGATAGGGACTGTAGATTGTATGACCTATATGGGACAGTGACCCCAATGTCTGCAAAGCGCTGTGGAATATGTTGGTGCTATAAGATAGAGAAATAAACATACTGGGACCTACTTATGAAGACTGACATTACCCACGCCTGTCTTCAGAGCCCTGGAGCCGGGGGAGGATGCTCCTTATTATAAATGAGGCCAGTGTTGAACTAAGGTTCTTTGGCCCACCAGATCTGGAGGCCCATCCTTCAACAAATACACAGAAATTAAAAAATAAAAAATTGTGACTTTTTATACCCTGTACACCAGAAAACTGTCATAAAAAAGCATAAAAAATCTGCCCCACTGTATAGATCTACTGACAGGACTGAATTATTCACTAATATACAGTGGGGAAAAAAAAGTATTTAGTCAGCCACCAATTGTGCAAGTTCTCCCACTTATAAAGATGAGGCCGGCCTGTAATTGTCATCATAGGTAGACCTCAACTATGAGAGACAAAATGAGAAAACAAATCCAGAAAATCACATTGTCTGATTTTTTAAGAATTTATTTGCAAATTATGGTGGAAAATAAGTATTTGGTCAATAACAAAAGTTCATCTCAATACTTTGTTCTTTATCCTTTGTTGGCAATGACAGAGGTCAAACGTTTTCTGTAAGTCTTCACAAGGTTGGCACACACTGTTGCTGGTATGTTGGCCCATTCCTCCATGCAGATCTCCTCTAGAGCAGGGATGCTTTGGGGCTGTTGCTGGGCAACACGGACTTTCAACTCCCTCCAAAGGTTTTCTATGGGGTTGAGATCTGGAGACTGGCTAGGCCACTCCAGGACCTTGAAATGCTTCTTACGAAGCCGCTCCTTCGTTGCCCTGGCGGTGTGCTTGGGATCATTGTCATGCTGAAAGACCCAGCCACGTTTCATCTTCAATGCCCTTGCTGATGGAAGGAGGTTTGCACTCAAAATCTCACCATACATGGCCCCATTCATTCTTTCATGTACACGGATCAGTCGTCCTGGTCCCTTTGCACGGGGTGAGATCTTGCGCGGAGCCCCTGATGGAGGGAGATTATCAGTGGTCTTGTATGTCTTCCATTTTCTAATTATTGCTCCCACAGGTGATTTCTTCACACCAAGCTGCTTGCCTATTGCAGATTCAGTCTTCCCAGCCTGGTGCAGGGCTACCATTTTGTTTCTGGTCCTTCCACAGCTCTTTGGTCTTCACCATAGTGGAGTTTGGAGTGTGACTGAGGTTGTGGACAGGGGTCTTTTATACTGATAACAATGTCACACAGGAGCCATTACTACAGGTAATGAGTGGAGGACAGAGGAGCCTCTTAAAGAAGAAGTCACAGTTCTGTGAGAGCCAGAAATCTTGCTTGTTTGTAGGTGACCAAATACTTATTTTCCACCATAATTTGCAAATAAATTCTTTAAAAATCAGACAATGTGATTTTCTGGATTTGTTTTCTCATTTTGTCTCTCATAGTTGTGCCGCAACCCAGTCGGATGAGACCAGAGGATGGGAGTCGTAGTGGTGGATGCTGTGCCACCTAGCAGGCCGAGCACGCTCCCAAACGGCTCCAGTCCCACTCCTAGGCCGGACAAAGTCGAGGGGGGGTCCTGCAGCACTACCGGATGGTGGTGGTAGTTGTTCTTTCCCCCGGGGCACTTCCAGTTGCAGAGGAATCTCTCCTACCTGAGCCGGTGTGGTGTTGGTCGGAAGAGCCCTGATGGTAAAGCAGGCACGACTCAGGAGTCAGCGTTGCAGGTAAACCAAACAGCCTTTTATTTAGGCAACTTGAACAAAAGGGCAACAGCAGCTTCCAGATGGGGGTAGTAGTCCTGCAGTGTCCTAACCCCAGCCTTGGTTCTAGGAGGGTGCCCAAAGACAGTATCGGCTCCACAAGAAGGCTTCCTCTACTCCACCTCTGTACCTCTCCCAGCTAACTATACTGGGGATACAGTTACAGGGAGTCCTGACAGGGATCTGGTTACCTGGATACTAGGCCCGAATGCGACTCTCCTGTCAGGGTCCTCTCCTGCTCCTCCGGGCACGACACGAAATAAGTCCAGCCACTCGGAAATCTCTACTCTCTCGCTCTGAACTGTCTTGAGATGAGCCTGGGGCTGATGTTATCCCTCCTGAGGCTGTGGTAGCGGCGGTTGGCCTTCAGTCCAGCCTGGTGGCAGGTCAGCTCTGCACACCTTGTCTGGCTTGCTGCATACACTGAACTGCACTGCAACCGTCGCCGGGGAGATAATATCTCCTCACAACCCCGCCCAGTGGCCTGTGATAGGCCAGGGCTGAACCCAGTCTGGGTCTGAACACTGCAGGGGGAAAAATACAAAGGGAAAGCTGCACATAATTACACTTAACATAGAACAAACTCACAGACATAAAACCCAGAGGCACACAGGACAAACACATAAATGCAGTAGCACTCTGGGATGCTGCAGCTGAGGTCTACCTATGATGACAATTACAGGCCGGCCTCATCTTTATAAGTGGGAGAACTTGCACAATTGGTGGCTGACTAAATACTTTTTTTCTCCACTGTATATATTATGTATATGTAATGGCTATAATAATGTACAGTCATGGCCAAAAGTTTTGAGAATGACACAAATATTATATTTTCACATGATCTGCTGCCCTCTGGTTTTTATGTGTGTTTGTCAGATGTTTTTATCACATACAGAAATAGAATTGCATTCATATTATGAGTAACAGAAGCTTATATTGACAGTTAGAATGAGTTAATGCAGCAAGTCAATATTTGCAGTGTTGACCCTTCTTCTTCAGGACCTCTGCAATTCTCCCTGGCATGCTCTCAATCAACTTCTGGACCAAATCCTGACTGATAGTAGTCCATTCTTGCAGAATCAATGCTTTCATTTTGTCTGAATTTGTTGGTTTTTGTTTGTCCACCCGTCTCTTGATGATTGACCACAAGTTCTCAATGGGATTAAGATCTGGGGAGTTTCCAGGCCATGGACCCAAAATCTCTATGTTTTGTTCCCTGAGCCATTTAGTTATCACCTTTGCTTTATGGCAAGGTGCTCCATCATGCTGGAAAAGGCATTGTTGAGCGCCAAACTGCTCTTGGACGGTTGGGAGAAGTTGCTCTTGGAGGACATTCTGGTACCATTCTTTATTCATGGCTGTGTTTTTAGGCAAGACTGTGAGAGAGCCGATTCCCTTGGCTGAGAAGCAACCCCACACATGAATGGTTTCAGGATGCTTTACAGTTGGCATGAGACAAGACTGGTGGTAGCGCTCACCTCTTCTTCTCCGAATAAGCTGTTTTCCAGATGTTCCAAACAATTGAAAAGGGGATTCATCAGAGAAAATGACTTTCCCCCAGTCCTCAGCAGTCCACTCCCTGTACCTTTTGCAGAATATCAGTCTGTCCCTGATGTTTTTTCTGGAGAGAAGTGGCTTCTTTGCTGCCCTCCTTGAGACCAGGCCTTGTTCCAAGAGTCTCCGCCTCACAGTGCGTGCAGATGTACTCACACCTGCCTGCTGCCATTCCTCAGCAAGCTCTGCACTGCTGGTAGCCCGATCCCGCAGCTGAAACACTTTTAAGAGACGGTCCTGCCGCTTGCTGGTCTTTCTTGGGCGCCCTGGAGCCTTTTTGGCACCAATGGAACCTCTCTCCTTGAAGTTCTTGATGATGCGATAGATTGTTGACTGAGGTGCAATCTTTCTAGCTGCAATACTCTTCCCAGTTAGGCCATTTTTGTGCAGTACAATGATGACGGCACGTGTTTCTTTAGAGATAACCATGGTTAACAGAAGAGAAACAATGATGGCAAGCACCAGCCTCCTTTTAAAGTGTCCAGTGGTGTCATTCTTACTTAATCATGACAGATTGATCTCCAGCCCTGTCCTCATCAACACCCACACCTGTTTTAATGGAGCAATCACTGAAACGATGTTAGGTGGTCCTTTTAAGGCAGGGCTGCAATGATGTTGAAATGTGTTTTGGGGGATAAAGTTCATTTTCTAGGCAAATACTGACTTTGCAAGTAATTGCTGTTAAGCTGATCACTCTTTATAACATTCTGGAGTATATGCAAATTGCCATTAGAAAAACTGAAGCAGTAGACTTTGTAAAAATTTATATTTGTATCATTCTCAAAACTTTTGGCCATGACTGTATATAATATACCTCATATTACTGGGAGAGCTTGTAAGGCTCACCTTACACTTTCAGGTTTTTGAGGCAGTTTTTGTAGCCAAAATCAGGAGCGGATTGAAATATAAATTCTCCCCACATCCTATTGGCTCCTGTCACCTCTCCCCTATAGAGGTAGGTACTCCAATACTAAGGAGATATTAGGGGACGGCTGTCTATACAGTTCCATAATCTTTTTTTCCTGTAGCCTATATAGCACCAACATATTCCACAGCACTGTACAAGTCAGAGGGGACATGAATGGACAGTATTTGACATTAAAATGTGACAAGAATTAACGTATCTGCTCACAAGAGCTTACAATCTGTGAGGCGATAGGAGGACACACAAGAGGTCAGAGGGCTTGTTTGATACAATGCTCCAGCCATCTATTAATATATTAGGTCATATAACTGAAGCTGTCTGAGCCGTCACCATATACATATGGGTCCGTACTGGCTCAGTGATAGGAAACAGAGAGTGCTTATTAACCCCTTAAGGACAGAGCCAAAAACTGCCTTAAGGCCAGGGCCCCACGCGGTGTACACAAATCTAGCGAATCCCATCCATACATTGCAGAAAAATACTTTGAGACACTATAACTTACACATGTATTTTGAGATTGTTTTTTTGTGACACATTGTACGTCATATTAGTTGTAAACATTGATCAATATTTTTGCATTTGTTTATAAAAAATAGAAAATTTAGTGGAAATTTGGAAAAATTCACAATTTTCAAAATGTGAAATGCTCTTCTTTTCAGGCAAATACATAAATAAATATTATCTACCATATCTCTTATTTATATTGGATCATCATTTAATCGTCCTGTAATTTATTTTGGATGTTAGAAGGCTTACAAGTGTAACAGCGATTTCCTAGATTTACTAGAAAATTTCCCAAACTAATTTTTTAGGGACCACTTCAGTTCTGAAGAGGATTATAAAGGCCTATATATTAGAGACCCCCATGTATCACCCCATTTTCACAATAATTCAAAATAGCATTTGGGATGTTTGTTACCCCTTTAAGCATTTCACAGGAATGAAAACAATATGGAGGTAAAATTTAGACATTTCATTTTTTTTTTCTATAATACATTCATTTAGCCCTAAAATTATCACATTCACAAAGGGTTAAAGGAGAAAATACATCTCACAGATTGTTATGCAATTTCTCCCGAGCACAGAAATACCCCACATGTCGGTGTAAACTGCTGCTTGGGCACACAGCAGGGCTCAGAAGGGAAGGAGCAGTTCGATTTTTAATTTTGGACAGATTTAGAGGGACTTCCTGGACGCCATAGTGTTTTTGCAGAGCCCTGGAGGTGCCAGTAAATTGGAATTCTCCAAGAAGTGACTCCATTTTGTAGGGGCAATTTTAGGTTCTTTGCAAACATGACATGGCGTCCAAAAACTTAATCTAAATCTCTGCTCCAAAAGCACATAGCACTCCTTCACATCTGCCCCCTGCTGTGTGCCCAAACTGCAGTTTATACCCACATGTATGACACTGGTGTACCCAGGATAACGTACTTACTGCCATATGTGGTTATAAACTGCTGTTTGGGCACAGCCGGGCACAGAAGGGAAGGAGCGCTATTTTGGTTTTGGAGCACAGTTTGGTTTTTGGACACCATGTCACTTTTGTACATCCCATGAATTACCAGTAAAGTGGAATTCGCAGACTTGTGGATTTCCATTTTGGAAACTGCCCCCCTCAAGGGATTTATCAAATGGGGTAGCGATCATTATTAACCCTTCAGTGTTGCATTAATTTAATTTCCAGAAAATGAATGCACAGCTGATAATGAAAAGTGAAAATTAAAATTTTTCCAGAGATTCGCCATTTCCGTGCCCGATATGTTGTGCCCAGTTTATGTCTGCAGAGACACACACTCCAAAAACTGGTGAGCGGGGATCCCGGGCACAAGAGCATTTGGAGCGTCATCTCTGATACAAGCCGGGAACAATATATTATGCACTGAAATTACATATTAATGGAAATATTGTAATTTTCACCTTTCACCATCAGCTGCGTATTCATTTATGGATAATAAATTATAGCAACATTTGAGGGTTAAAAATGCTCACTGTACCCCTAGATAAGATCCTTCCGGGGTGTAGTTTCCAAAATGGGGTCACATGTCAGGGGATTCCAGGGATACGTTATCCTGGGTACACCGGTGTCATACATGTGGGTATAATCTGCAGTTTGGGCACACAGCAGGGCACAGAAGGGAAGGAGTGTTATGTGGCTTTTGGAGCGCAGATTCAGATGTTTGGGATCTGGACGCCATGTCATGTTTGTAGAGCCTTTAAGGTACCAGAAAAGTGGAATCCCCTAAGGAGTGACCCCATTTTGAAAACTGCACCCTTCAAAGAATTTATCAGGGGGTGTAGTAAGCATTAGTATCACAGACGTGACTGCACAGCGGATGGTGAAAAGTGAATATGTAAGCTGTGCGGATTACATTGGGAGCACCAAATTCCCTACTATATCCCCAGTCACTCCCATCTAACTTACTTTTTATTTGTTTTTGTTTTTTTGATGTTCCCCTAGAGGATGAGATCTTCCGACGCTGGTTCTGTAGCATACACTGCAATACTATTCCTTTCAACTCAACAAGCTCAACCAGGTTTGTGGCTCTGATAGACCCAGGGTCACTGATCAGACCCCAGGGTGCCGAAGGAGGGCCGATGTGGGTCAGTAAAACACTGAAACTCCTTAGATGCCGCGGTAATGTTTGACTGTACCATCTAAGGGGTTAAAATACCTGGAGCTCAGCTCAGACCAGGGGTGCTGGAGCAGGGTGTTAGCTGTACGTCACAGGCCGCCTGCTCAGACACTGAGCGGATGGAAGGCTTCCACCATAATATTACGGCAGTTTTCCATAAGATCTCGGCAGCTCTGGCGTAATAGTACGATGAATGTCACCTATGGGTTAATAGGAAATAGACTGGATCACAGTCACCAGTGGGGTGCCACAGGGGTCAGTATTGGGGGTCACATAAATGGGGTGTCACAGGGTTCAGTATGGGGGGTCACAGTCACCAATGGGGTGTCACAGGGGTCAGTATTGAGGGTCACATTCACCACTGGGGTGTCACAGGGGTTAGTATTGGGGGTCACATTCACCAATGGGGTGCCACAGGGGTCAGTATTGTGGGTCACATTCACCAGTGGGGTGCCACAGGGGTCAGTACTGGGTCCTCTCCTGTCTAATATGGTTATTACTGACCTGGTAGAGGTTTACAGAGCAGGGTGTCCATATTTGCAGATGATACTAAACTCTGAGGCGGATAGTAGAATATTACAGGGGGATCTAGGGAAGCTGAAGCAGGGGCGGAGACTGGAAAAATGGAAGTTTAATGTAGACAAATGTAAGGTTCTGGATTTTGGGCAATACAGGTCTAATACTTCTCAAAGCTGAGGGATTGTTACAGTTGTATCCAGTCAATGCTCTGTGTGCTCAGTACATCAGAAGCAGCTGCACAAATTTCTCTTCTAGTTTGCTACAATGTATCAGTCTGGAGTCCATGCTGTGGAGCTCACAGAGCATTGTCTAGACTGGATACAATTGTAACAAACTCTCAGATGTGATTAAATATGAGATCGGAACGGATTCTAATCCTGTAAAGTAGCCTGGGAGGCAGAATAGAATCAGAGAGGAAATAACATTTCCTGTAGATCTTAGACATTTAGATTTAACAATAAGTATCGGACTTATCTGGGCCAAAGGTAAGATTTTTTAGGTTTTTTAAATTTTACATGGGACTGCAGGTATTACCTTACAAGGTTGCCTTCAATTTCTTCACAATATGCAAAAAATAAGCCATAAACACAAGACAGTGATGGATTTGATGTAGCAGAGCTGAGTCTGTCACTTGCCTATCACGGAGTTATCAGTTACATAGGACTGCAAGTAACACTGCTGGATCGTCTGGTGTGGTCCCTGTTAGATGATAAAGCCCTGCGGGATCTTACCTTCATATCTGGAAACTTTCCTCTGTCTGCGGCAGTGAAAGTTCAGCCCTGAAGTGTCCTGCTCCGCAGCGCAGCAGATAATCCCCTATATGTATCCTGTTTAGTGACATCACCACATCCTCTGATCCTGGCTCTGCCTCCATTATGGGGCTACTGTACTATCAGGGTGGTGGGGGTCTCAGCACTATGTATATACTTATATACACAGCAGCACTCTGTAGGGGGCGCTGAGACATATGCATTATATATATATATATATATATATATATATATATATATATATGAAGTATAAACTGCTATAGTTATTATCTGTCTATATAAATGTGAGGTTCTTGGCGCTCTGTTTGATCAAATTGTGAGAGCCCATCTGCCCCGAAAAGGCGACCTCATTCAGAGGGGACCCTGCACTATACTGACACATCTTTCACAGGCCTAAGAGTTACAGTGCCTTGCAAAAGTATTCATACCCTTTGAACTTTTTCACATTTTGTCACATTACAACCACAAACTTAAATGTATTTTCTTGAGATTTTCAGTGATAACCAACACAAAGTAGCAGATAAAATAAAATCAAATTAAAATCTGAAAAGTGTGATGTGCAAAAGTCTTCAGCCCCCCTATATCAATACTTTGTAGAGCCTCCTTTCGCTGCGAGTCTTTTGTGGTCTGTCTCTACCAGCTTTGCACATCTACAGACTGAGATTTCTGCCCCTTCTTCTTCTTTGCAGCCAGATTGGATGGAGCGTCTGTGAGCAGCAATTTCCATATCTTGCCCCGCAGATGCTCAATGGGATTTAGGTCTGGACTGTGACTGGGCCATTCTAACACAGGAATATTCTGTGATCTAAACCATTCCACTGTAGCTCGGGCTGTAGGTTTAGGGTTATTGTCTTGCTGGAAGGTGAATCTCCTTCCCAGTCTCAAGTCTTTTGCAGCCTCCAGCAGGTTTTCTTCCAGGATTGCCCTGTATTTAGCACCATCCATCTTTCCATCACCTCTGAGCAGCCTCCCTGTCCCCCCAGCATGATGCTGCCCCCTATGTGTCACAGTGGGGATGACGGTGTGTTCAGGGGGATGAGCAGGGTTACTTTTCTGCCACACATAGCGCTTTGTATTTAGGCCAAAAAGTTCCCCTTTGGTCTCCTCTGACCAGAGCTCCTTCTTCCACATGTTTGCTGTGTCCCCTATATGGCTTGTGGCAAACTGCAAACGGCACTTCTTATGTCTTTCTTACAACAATGGTTTTCTTCTTGCCACTCTTCCATAAAGGCCAGTGGAGTGCACGACTTCTAGTTGTCCTGTGGACAGATTCTCCCTGTACCTGAGCTGTGGATTTCTGCAGCTCCTCCAGAGTGACCAGGGGCCTCTTGGCTGCTTCTCTGACCAGTGTTCTCCTTGCTTGATCTGTTAGTTTAGATGATCGGCCATGTCTTGGTAGGTTTGCAGTTGTAGAATACTTTTTCCATTTTTGGATGATGGATTGAACAGCGCTCCTTGGGATGCTCAAAGCTTGGGATATGTTTTTATAACCTAACCCTGCTATAAACTTCTTCATAATAATAATAATAATAATAGTCCTTTAATAGTCCCACAATGGGAAAATTCAGTGTGTTATAGCAGCAAAGATAAGCAGATACAAATACTTCATAACTTTATCTCTGACCTGTCTGGTGGGTTCCTTGGTCTTCATGATGCTGTTTGTTCACTAGTGTTCTCTAACAAACCACTGAGGCCTTCACATAACAGGTGTATTTATACTGAGACTACATTACACACAGCTGGACTCTATTAACTCATTACATGTCTTCTGAAGGCAATTGTGCGCACTAGATTTTATTTAGGGGTATCAGAGTACAGGGGGCTGAAGACTTTTGCACGTCACACTTTTCAGATTTTTATTTGATTAAAATTTTGAAAACCATGTATCATTTTCCTTCCACTTCACAATTATCTGCTACTTTGCGTTGGTTATCACTGAAAATCTCAATAAAGTACATTTAAGTTTTGGTTGTAAGGTGACAAAATGTGAAGTTCAAGGGGTATGAATACTTCTGCAAGGCACTGTATGTCAGTATAGCGTTGGGTCCCCTCTGAATGAGTTCACTTTGTCAGGGCAGTTGGGCTCTCACAATTTGATCAAATAGAGCGCCAAGAACCTCACATTTATATACATAGATAATGACTATAGCAGTAAAGTGAGGCAAAGCCTTTAAGAGGGAGGCCTGCATGACAGGGCAGGCCATGAGAGGACACTTGGGAGTAAAGGGTTAAGTTGGCCATTGCAGGGAAAGGGGAGAGGACTATGGGTAAAAGGGTGGAACCTGGAGGGCATATTTAAGTAAAGAGCAGGAACTTTGGTGCTAGTTTCTCAGGAAACAGCACCATAGCAAGCCCCCACCCCGCTTTGTTTGGTTCAGTAGTAGTGGTGAGTCTTGCAAGTTGGGGGAATTTTGTCACATTAGCTGTGGTGGGGGTCTTCAAAGCTGATGGCGTCTGGAAATGGTTTTGGTGGGGAGGGACCCAAGGAAGAGGCTGGACTCCCCAAACCATTGGAAGGGTTCACATGGGATTGGGCTTTGGTTCAGGCGATTTAAAGGGATTATGGCCCGGTTAGGCCAAGAGGTTATGGTCAAGCATTAAGGAGCTTCAATAGGTTGGTGCCCCCGAGCTGGTGTGGAATGGCTGGAGGTAAAATAGCTGGTGCTACGGGTGGAAGGACCGGTTCTGACCCACAGCCTGGATTAGAAGGAAAGGAACCTCGCTTCACCCAGGTTAGGTATAATCCAAAAACTTTATTTTCCAACACTACGCATTTCGGGTACACACCACTTTATCAAGTGTACAGGAAGAATACAGCGCTAAACATCATAAACCAAATGCAGGTTTATATAACAAACATACAAACATACAGCTGGGAACGCCCAAAACAAAGGTAAGAGGTGGTGTGGCCAGTGGACAGGAAGCAGAAATAAAAAGAGGAAGAAGCAGATCTAATTCAGCTGACACGTAGATCATTATAAGAAGGGAAGAGAGATCTAGGGGACAGAGGATCTCTTTCATTGATAGAATGTGAGGGGCAGTCAGTAGGAAAGATAAACTTTATCTTACTGTAGATATATGAAAGCGGGGTTAGTACAGTGTCCCTTCGGCGTGTCTGAAGTAGGGTGCGCATGCATGGGGAATTTCAAATAAGACTTAAGTCAATTAGGGTAAACCAGCGCATCCGTGGAGAACCTACGCATGCTCAGTGAGGCTGTCGGGCCGTAATGAGAACAGTTGATCAGCTGTTGTTTTGTCTTATCTGAATTATCTACAGTACCTCACTGACTGGTCTGGACCAGAGCCGTGAAGTTCCAAAACATCAGGGTCAGAAGAGCTTCTGGCCCCAAGATGTCCCAGCACCTTGTAGCAGTACTCAAGGATTTAATCCACAAGATCTGCAAAAGGAACAACTATCCAAAAGAACTACCATCAAAACTGTAAATATGGACTTTATTAAGAACCGTGATTTAAAACGTGATGACCTTGTTGATCACTACACGAGATTACCTACCTTCACCACAATAAGAACTGAAAAATATATGCCCAACACTGACCCACCAATCAGTCGTGAGCACCTTAGCAAACTTTTCTGGGACCTAGAAAACGTCTTGGCAGACGAAAGCCGCCATAGTCTGGACCATAAATTCTTAATTATCTACCTCAAGGAGTATATTATTCCAAGAGGACTGAGACCCAGACACATGTCCCCATTCCCCAGTGACCTGGCCTTCACTGAAGAATGGGATCAGTACCTCCATACTTGTACAATTGGTCTACTTGACAGACTTGCACATAAACGCCAGTCTTTGGCAACAGAATTAAGTACAAAGATAAACGCCATGACAGAAGAATTAGAAAAGTACAAAAACCATCCAGATTATGTTAAGATGAGCCGCCTCCTGTGGACCCATACCATTAATATCGAAAGGGGCATTTTGGAGTCCAAAAGTAACAAATTAAATAGAGACTGTAAAGATTACCAAGACCAAAAAGTCCACTTTTGGTTAAAAGAATATAACAAACAACAAGATCATTCCTCCAAACTAACCCCCCCAGAGATATCACAATACTAGGACCAATAAGCCTAAGCCTAATGCATCTGCATCTACATCACTCAGGAAAATAGCCATGCACCAACAATCCTCAAAAAACTAACACCACATCAATCATCCCATCAATCTACCTAAGATTCACACTCACACTGATACAGTTACCCATAGTCCAGCATCCAATACCACCACCTCCATTCTGTTCCATCTACTTCTTTGTCCAATTCTGTACCACCACCCCCTTTAGACCAATCGACATCCACTATCCCATTGTCTCATATACCCGAAAGAACATCTCTCTCCTTCCACCCACTTCCTTTGGTCCCAGCGTATCTACCCTTGGTCAATCCCTCACCTCCAACAATAGTACTATCTCTACCCTTGATAACAATACCATTACTCTTGAGACTTCTCACACCCTCATACACGGTACATCATCTGGCCCAACTCCAGGTACTACCACTCCTGACCCTACCAATTTTGATACCAAAACCATTTCACCGTTCAACATCTCTCATGATTCTTCCTTCCCTGGTAGCCTTGAAGATTCCTTATACAATACATCTATGTCCCAAATTAACAGAGTTATGGAAACAACACATCCTCAACCCTGTACCAGTCTATCTTTTCTTGGCCTTCCACCCCTCCTAACCCCCATTGCTACCTACCACATTCGTGAGAATCTTCAATATACCAAGATATCTGACTACTACAGTCCTGTGGGCCTCAAAAGGAAAACAAGGGGTAACACAAACAATGAATCAGCTGTTCCTTTTTTAGGAGAAGGAGGGGCTGTAGAGGAGGAAAAAAGAACAAAAGGCGAGCCCCCCAATTCTAGCCCAAGCCACAAATGGAACAAACTGTAGGTTCCAAAATCTTTAATTTATCCAACCACACTCTGAGGAAGAAATTAGTCTGTTGTCAAAGGGTTTATCGTTCAACCCAGAACAAAAACTGGATGATCTCCAACTATTTATTGATTTGCACTCTTATATAAGGAAATTAACTTTAGCCAGACACTTTGCAATTTTGGCAAAGAATCCTCTACTCCTCAAAAATGACAATAGTGCATCAAGCCCAGAAGTACCTACCACCAGTTTTATCACCACAGATCTTAAACCCAAAAGTAAATTTTATCCTACACAGCACAAAGGTAGCAATATTGATACATTTTACTCTCTAGTAACCACTGAGTTTATAAATATATCAAATTCAAACAATAAAAGCAACCTTACTAAAAAGGAAAGAGAGGCCCTATAGACGCTTAAAAATAATCATGACTTGGTCATCCGAAACTCTGATAAAGGAGGTGGTATAGTCCTCCAAAATCGGGCCACCTATCTCTTAGTAGCAGATAGGACACTATCTGATCAAACTTATTACACTCGACTCACTGATGACCCTACCCCAGGACACTTGGATGAGTACTACCATCTAATACAAGAGGCTTATTCCTCCAGTGTCCTTTTGAAGAAAGAAAAGGAATTCTTGTGGGTGAAGAACCCTACCCTAGCAATTTATTATCACCTACCCAAAATCCACAAAGATACACAAAACCCCCTGGGTAGACCTATAATCTAAGGAATGAACTCCATAACTAGAAACTTATCACATTACATTGACCTTCAACTTCAACCATTCGTGTTAGAGTTAGCGTCCTACCTAAAAGACTCCCCTAGCCTCATCAACATATTACTGACATTACCCTGGAAATCTAGCTATGGATGGGCAACACTTGACGTTACAGCCCTTTATAGCAATATTCCCCATGAAATGGGGCTGACCAACATAGCATCTGCTTTACACAAAAATCAACAAATGCCCCAGGCTCAAAAGACCTTTATACTTAAGGGACTAGACTTTATCTTAAAGCATAATTCATTTACATTTGAAGATAAGATTTACATCCAAACACGGGGTACCACTATGGGGATGAGATTCGCACCCAGTTATGCTAATCTGTACATGGGGAGCTTTGAGGACATCTTCATTTATGGTGCCAAGAAATGAACTGAACATATTATCTTCTATAAGCGGTACATAGACGATTTGCTTTTCATCTGGGACGGGTCTGAAGAAGAATTCACTAAATTCACAGGTGAACTTAACCAGAACGATTGGGGAGTGAGCTTTTCCGGCACTTCAGATCCCAAGAGTATTAATTACCTTGACCTCCATTTGGTTAGTGATGATAAAGTTTATACCAAAACTTTTTTTTAAACGAGTAGACTGTAAGAGTCTACTGGACTACCGTAGTCTCCATTACAAGAAGTGGCGAGACAACGTTCCCTACGGTCAATTCAAAAGGGTCAGGAGAAATTGTACCAAGGACATTGATTTTGAGACACAAAGTAAGATTCTTTTTAACAGGTTTAGTGAGAAACATTACCCTAAAGGTTTGATCAAAACAGCGAAAAATAAAGCTGCTAATTCTACACAAGTCGATTGTTTGCAGCCTAGAATTAAAGGTACTACAGATAAATTTGGCTTTACTTTTATTACAACTTTTAATGGAACACATAAGAACATCCGTGCGATACTTAGTAAACATTGGTATATACTTCTTAACGACCAATTCCTGAAAAACATACTACCAAAACATCCTGGTATGACATTCAGAAGATCACGGGCACTTAAGAATGTTTTAGCCCCAAGCAGACTAAAAAAGGCAAAAACCAAACTTGGTCCCACTTTTACTAACAGTGCTCAAAATGGGAGCTTTAGGTGCGACCACCGGAAATGCAAGCGCTGTCTGAACATTACTAACAATATCAATCAAATTACTAGCTATTCTACAGGCGAAACATTGTCTATTTCTCATCACTTATCATGCGCGTTTTCCTATATAATCTATGTTTTGCAATGTCCTTGTGGCCTGCAGTACGTAGGCCGCACTGTTAGGACACTGAGGGAACGCCTTAACAAACATCGATCAAATGTCATTAATAAGTTCTTGAAACAAAGTGTATCTAAACATGCAGCTAGCCTACATAATGGCCTATTTGATGATTTTTTTGGTCACACCCGTAGACCATACTGTATCCCTTCGTTTGTTACTAATAGGTTTAATGCACTCCAAGAAAAGAGATGTTTATGAGATTAATGAAGCCCTGGAAGACATCACGGGTTGATCTATTAAGCGCTATTATAATTGTCCTATTCAGGTAGCAATTGGCATTTGGCGCATTATATTAACTACAGTTTTAACCTCCTTTATACTTGTTTTTACTTGATGAATTTAAATTATTTCTAGCACTTTTCTCTACTGTGCATATCAATTACTTGTATTGTATCGCATTTGTATTTTTAGTATTTTAATTCCAGATAGTACTAGCATAGCCGGCTATTTCCATACTGAATATTAATTTATTCGGTTTGTTCCATCTTTATTTATTCACATATATGTTTTTTTATATGAACACTTGTCTAGATGCATTCTTCTTGTCCACCCCCCCCCCCATTTATGATGATATCCACTTTATCCTTTATGTCCTTTATGTATATTTATTTTTCATCATATATATTAGCAGATAATGTTCCATTCATTTTTATCCTCCATGTACAGTGGGGAAAAAAAGTATTTAGTCAGCCACCAATTGTGCAAGTTCTCCCACTTATAAAGATGAGGCCGGCCTGTAATTGTCATCATAGGTAGACCTCAACTATGAGAGACAAAATGAGAAAACATATCCAGAAAATCACATTGTCTGATTTTTTAAGAATTTATTTGCAAATTATGGTGGAAAATAAGTATTTGGACAATAACAAAAGTTCATCTCAATACTTTGTTCTATATCCTTTGTTGGCAATGACAGAGGTGAAACGTTTTCTGTAAGTCTTCACAAGGTTGGCGCACACTGTTGCTGGTATGTTGGCCCATTCCTCCATGCAGATCTCCTCTAGAGCAGGGATGTTTTGGGGCTGTCGCTGGGCAACACGGACTTTCAACTCCCTCCAAAAGTTTTCTATGGGGTTTGAGATCTGATGACTGGCTAGGCCACTCCAGGACCTTGAAATGCCTCTTACGAAGCCGCTCCTTCGTTGCCCTGGCGGTGTGCTTGGGATCATTGTCATGCTGAAAGACCCAGCCACGTTTCATCTTCAATGCCCTTGCTGATGGAAGGAGGTTTGCACTCAAAATCTCACGATACATGGCCCCATTCATTCTTTCATGTACACGGATCAGTCGTCCTGGTCCCTTTGCAGAGAAACAGCCCCAAAGCATGATGTTGCCCCCCCATGCTTCACAGTAGGTATGGTGTTCTTTGGATGCAACTCAGCATTCACTCTCCTCCAAACACCACGAGTTGTGTTTCTACCAAACAGTTCTACTTTGGTTTCATCTGACCATATGACATTCTCCCAATACTCTTCTGGAACATCCAAATGCTCTCTAGCAAACTTCAGACGGGCCCAGATATGTACTGGCTTAAGCAGGGGGACACGTCTGGCACTGCAGGATCTGAGTCCCTGGCGGCGTAGTGTGTTACTGACGGTAGCCTTTGTTACGTTAGTCCCAGCTTTCTGCAGGTCATTCACTAGGTCCCCCCGTGTGGTTCTGGGATTTTTGCTCGCCGTTCTTGTGATCATTTTGACCCCACGGGGTGAGATCTTGCGTGGAGCCCCTGATGGAGGGAGATTATCAGTGGTCTTGTATGTCTTCCATTTTCTAATTATTGCTCCCACAGGTGATTTCTTCACACCAAGCTGCTTGCCTATTGCAGATTCAGTCTTCCCAGCCTGGTGCAGGGTTACCATTTTGTTTCTGGTGTCCTTCCACAGCTCTTTGGTCTTCACCATAGTGGAGTTTGGAGTGTGACTGTTTGAGGTTGTGGACAGGTGTCTTTTATACTGATAACAATGTCACACAGGAGCCATTACTACAGGTAATGAGTGGAGGACAGAGGAGCCTCTTAAAGAAGAAGTTACAGGTCTGTGAGAGCCAGAAATCTTGCTTGTTTGTAGGTGAGCAAATACTTATTTTCCACCATAATTTGCAAACAAATTCTTAAAAAATCAGACAATGTGATTTTCTAGATATGTTTTCTCATTTTGTCTCTCATAGTTGAGGTCTACCTATGATGACAATTACAGGCCGGCCTCATCTTTTTAAGTGGGAGAACTTGCACAATTGGTGGCTGACTAAATACTTTTTTGCCCCACTGTATATTTATTTGTCAGCATATACTGTACATTAGTAGATAATGTTTCATTTATTTTTAGCGATATTAACCTATCATCAGTTTAATATTCACACCCCCTTCTCCGTTCGCTATTATAAATGATCAGCTCTGTCTTTATTTTATACAGTCCATTAGATTCATTATATGTAATTATTAACATAGGGATTGACTTTCTGTTTATATGCATTTGTATATGGTTTTCTTATGATGATTCTCTCTTTTTGCTCTCATCTAGTGTTTATATTCCTATCTCCTCCTATCTCTCCCCTTTATTTTAGTCTAATTACCCTACCTCTTACTTTCCGATATCCTCTGGTCACTATTCTCTCTTTTAAATCACCAATCTAGCTCATCCCACATGCATGTGGCTGTCTATTTACCAACATAGAATACCCACTATACATTCACCCAATGGCCATTTTCTAATCTCCACTCGGCCCCGCTTCTACCGATAATGTGTCACACTATACGCCATTCTACTCATGCGCAACTCTCCCTGCAAGCCGAACAGCTATTAGCCGATCAGCTGTTCTCATTACGGCCTGATGGCCTCACTGAGCATGCGTAGGTTCTCCACGCATGCACTGGTTTACCCTAATTGACTTAAGTCTTATTCGAAATTTGACGCGCATGCGCACCCTACTTCAGACACGCCGAAGGGACACTGTTCTAACCCCGCTTTCATATATCTACAGTAAGATAAAGTTTATCTTTCCTACTGACTGCCCCTCACATTCTATCAATGAAAGAGATCCTCTGTCCCCTAGATCTCTCTTCCCTTCTTATAATGATCTACATGTCAGCTGAATTAAATCTGCTTTGTCCTCTTTTTATTTCTGCTTCCTGTCCGCTGGTCACGCCCCCTCTTACCTGTGTTTTGGGCGTTCCCAGCTGTATGTTTGTCTTATATAAACCTGTGTGACAACTTGGGGAATTAGACTCAAAATGGCGGCTTTTCCTGGTCCGGACAGCGGTGGTTCGTGGTACTGGGCGCCGGAAAGATAGCGTTCAGACGGTCCAAGTGTAAAATAAAACTGGCTTTATTCAGCTTAACTGCAACATAGCAAAACAACAAAAAACCTAGGCCACAGTTAGGGCACTAACTGACTCCTTGAGCCCCTAACTGTCCTGACTATTGCTCAGCTCCAGCAACAGTCCCCTGTGGACCCCAGCCTTCCTGGTACAGACCGTCTATCTGTCCAGCTGGGTCCACCATCTCCTGCTCCCTGCAGGATACTCCAGCCCTTCTGGAGTTATGCGTCACACCCAAAGGTGTGGCTGAGGGCCTTTTCAGGGCTGGCCTGGGTCGCTCCCTAGCGCCCTCTAGGTTCACATACTCACACTTGCATTTGGTGTATGATGTTTAGCGCTGTATTCTTCCTGTACACTTGATAAAGGGGTATGTACCCAGAAACGCGTAGTGTTGGAGAATAAAGTTTTTGGATTTTACCTAACCTGAAGCGCGGTTCCTTCCCTTCTGACCCAGGCTATGGGTCAGAACCGGTCCTTCCTTCTTATCTCCTGACTCTCTCGAGTGCCTGCTGGATCCTGCTTCTACCTTCCACCCACAGAGGAACCCTCTGTTAATTGGTTCTACTGTGCTATACGGTGGTTGTGGCCTGTTCACAACCAGTCAAGGTGAGAGTTCAATTTGCTATACCTACCTTGTATTACCTATCAAACAGTGTTACACTATGCACTTCTCGGTGCTGTTGTTTTGTCTTATCTGAATTATAACCTTATGGGGAGACAAAGTTGAAAAAAAAAAAAAAAAGTAAAGACTAAAAATAAAAGTATAATAATTTTAAAAAATTAAAAAAATAATTTGCCAATACCACGTCCACATCACAGGTTCTAACTCCACCCCCCGATGACACAATGCAAAATAAAAAATACTGTAACAGAGAGGGAAAACTATTTTAAAAAATAAAAAAATGCTTTTTAGTAGCATTTTGTGAAAAAAAACATTTAAAAAAATCATGAAACATTGAAAAACAGACGTGTTTTCCCATCTTTTTTGTTTACATTTTCCCAGATATAAAAAAAAGAAAAAAACATACAAAAATAAAATAACATAAAAATAAAGCCCTGTGTATTACCGAAAAACTGCAGGTATGAAAAAACCCGAAAATGTGTCTGGTCCTGAACCAGGGAAATCAGGGAAATTCATTCTTTCATTTACACGGATCAGTCGTCCTGGTCCCTTTGCAGAGAAACAGCCCCAAAGCATGATGTTGCCACCCCCATGCTTCACAGTAGGTATGGTGTTCTTTGGATGCAACTCAGCATTCACTCTCCTCCAAACACCACGAGTTGTGTTTCTACCAAACAGTTCTACTTTGGTTTCATCTGACCATATGACATTCTCCCAATACTCTTCTGGAACATCCAAATGCTCTCTAGCAAACTTCAGACGGGCCCGGATATGTACTGGCTTAAGCAGGGGGACACGTCTGGCACTGCAGGATCTGAGTCCCTGGCGGCGTAGTGTGTTACTGACGGTAGCCTTTGTTACGTTAGTCCCAGCTTTCTGCAGGTCAGTCACTAGGTCCCCCCGTGGGGTTCTGGGATTTTTGCTCACCGTTCTTGTGATCATTTTGACCCCATGGGGTGAGATCTTGCGTGGAGCCCCTGATGGAGGGAGATTATCAGTGGTCTTGTATGTCTTCCATTTTCTAATTATTGCTCCCACAGGTGATTTCTTCACACCAAGCTGCTTGCCTATTGCAGATTCAGTCTTCCCAGCCTGGTGCAGGGCTACCATTTTGTTTCTGGTCCTTCCACAGCTCTTTGGTCTTCACCATAGTGGAGTTTGGAGTGTGACTGTTTGAGGTTGTGGACAGGAGTCTTTTATACTGATAACAATGTCAAACAGGAGCCATTACTACAGGTAATGAGTGGAGGACAGAGGAGCCTCTTAAAGAAGTTACAGGTCTGTGAGAGCCAGAAATCTTGCTTGTTTGTAGGTGACCAAATACTTATTTTCCACCATAATTTGCAAATAAATTCTTAAAAAATCAGACAATGTGATTTTCTGGATTTGTTTTCTCATTTTGTCTCTCATAGTTGAGGTCTACCTATGATGACAATTACAGGCCTCCCTCATCTTTTTAAGTGGCAGAACTTGCACAATTGGTGGCTGACTAAATACTTTTTTCCCCCACTGTATATGAAGTATAAACTGCATGACCAGGCCATTGCCAATTCGCTTCCCTATTCATTAAACCTAAAATAAAGATTCAACACTAAGATGGATTAAACCAGCCACAGCGGCCATTGTATTAAATAAAAATAACCATTACAGTACAAAATACATCCAACAAACCAAGAGTTAATACCGTAGACACCGCAAGTGTCTATCCCACCCCTTATGTAAAACAATATGACCCTACTGATGACTCAACAACGGAGGTCCTTGAAACCCGAATCCCAGGTCTAGCAATAATGCGCTGCATAAGGTTATAATAGACTTTTGGGGGCATTTTAACAGTATTTTTTGGTGGGGGGAGCTGATATCCCTCTAGGATCCAACAGCTTTAACAGTTTCTGATCCCCGGCGGATTATGTGACCACCAGGTCAGAAGGGAGCCTCATCATGGCGGCTCCCATAGTTGTACATACAGTACTCATTAAGCACTGTGTATACAGCAATCGGGAAGGCAGGGATGGTAATAAACCATCCCTGCCTTCTCTAGGGGAGCTCTGGTAGTTACAGCCGGCTCCCTAGTATAGTAACACTGCAAGGACGTACCGATATGTCTTTACAGAGTTAAGAGTAGATCACCTGGACATATATAGTCTATGAGTGGTCTGGAACTGGTTAAATAACAGACTTTATTTTTTAGATTAGTGCAGGCTGTGAGCAACAAAAAAACCCATAACAAATTGAGATTTTTTTCAGATTAGCAGGATCCGTCATACTGTTTATTGGGTTAGCAAAAAAAAAAAAAACCTTTAAATAACGGAGATTTTTACAGGCGGAATCAGCGTTTTGCTGTTAGAACAGCAGTTTATATGTATTTAACGTAAAGAAATTAATCTTTTGTCCAAAAAAACCCTGAAGAAAAGATTTTTCACTAACAGTTTTTACTGACAAGGTCAGTCCTATTTTCAAAACACTCTGTGGACAGTCACAGATCAAACTGCTCTGTTGCAAACCAAACTTCGACAAAATTAGATTATTGGCAAAGAAATGTTTAACTGTCCTTTGTCTGTCTGTATTACTGTAGCAGTCTGGCTCACACAGCACAGATATTCATCCTCACTCCATTCTATGATTTCTATCACTATCTGCCTGTAATTGATTAAATCTGACTAAACTGTGTTATAATTCTCCTACTCCTAAGATTCTCTAGCTGTATTGCAAGCTTTGCAGCACTCAGTGCTCTGTATCCTGCAAAGTGATAAATAAAACATCCATCCCTACATCCAACAGCACTGATATTTCTCGTGTTCCATCCCACAGCACTTATGTAGCATATATGACATCAGCACTGTAATGTGTCCACTTACCACTGACTATTGTCAGGTGATGTCAGGTGGCGCCAGAATGTCACAGAGATTCACAGGACACGTGTGTCTTCTGTATTTTTTCCTGGGCAATACGTGTGGCAGTGGGCATTTTAGTTTGTCTGATACAAATCAAAATTTATTAGATTTTGTTAAAAATCCAACAATTTAGAATATTCAGCTCATGATGAATCCGTTCACTCATCATTAGTCCCAATCTACACAGCAAAGGCAAAAAGTGAGTTGCAGAAAACAGCCTGTGTGCTCTAGTGGCCAATGTGAGAACTGTAATATTTAATGATTTGTTACATGGATAGTCACATATAAAAAACTTAAAAAAAAAAAAAATATTTTTGTAATCAGTACAGTGCCTTGCGAAAGTATTCAGCCCCCTTGAACTTTTCAACCTTTTGCCACATTTCAGGCTTCAAACATAAGGATATAAAATTTTAATTTTTTGGTGAAGAATCAACAAGTGGGACACAATTGTGAAGTGGAACGAAATTTATTGGCTATTTTAAACTTTTGTAAAAAATAAAAAACTGAAAAGTGGGGCGTGCCAAATTATTCGGCCCCCTTAAGTTAATACTTTGTAGCGCCACCTTTTGCTGCAGTTTGTGAACAGCAGTTTTCAGCTCTTTTCACAGATTCTCGATTGGATTCAGGTCTGGACTTTGACTTGGCCATTCTAACACCTGGATACGTTTATTTGTGAACCATTCCATTGTAGATTTTGCTTTATGTTTGGGATCATTGTCTTGTTGGAAGATAAATCTCCGTCCCAATCTCAGGTCTTTTGCAGACTCCAACAGGTTTTCTTCCAGAATGGTCCTGTATTTGGCTCCATCCATCTTCCCATCAATTTTAACCATCTTCCCTGTCCCTGCTGAAGAAAAGCAGGCCCAAACCATGATGCTGCCACCACCATGTGTGACAGTGGGGATGGTGTGTTCAGGGTGATGAGCTGTGTTGCTTTTACGCCAAACATATCGTTTTGCATTGTGGCCAAAAAGCTGGATTTTGGTTTCATCTGACCAGAGCACCTTCTTCCACATGTTTGGTGTGTCTCCCAGGTGGCTTGTGGCAAACTTTAAAGGAGACTTTTTATGGATATCTTTGAGAAATGGCTTTCTTCTTGCCACTCTTCCATAAAGGCCAGATTTGTGCAGTGTACGACTGATTGTTGTCCTATGGACAGACTCTCCCACCTCAGCTGTAGATCTCTGCAGTTCATCCAGAGTGATCATGGGCCTCTTGGCTGCATCTCTGATCAGTCTTCTCCTTGTTTGACATGAAAGTTTAGAGGGACGGCCGGGTCTTGGTAGATTTGCAGTGGTCTGATACTCCTTCCATTTCAATATGATCACTTGCACAGTGCTCCTTGTGATGTTTAAAGTTTGGGAAATCTTTTTGTATCCAAATCCAGCTTTAAACTTCTCCACAACAGTATCACGGACCTGCCTGGTGTGTTCCTTGGTCTTCATGATGCTCTCTGCGCCTTAAACAGAACCCTGAGACTATCACAGAGCAGGTGCATTTATACGGAGACTTGATTACACACAGGTGGATTATATTTATCATCATCAGTCATTTAGGACAACATTGGATCATTCAGAGATCCTCACTGAACTTCTGGAGTGAGTTTGCTGCACTGAAAGTAAAGGGGCCGAATAATATTGCACGCCCCACTTTTCAGTTTTTTATTTTTTACAAAAGTTTAAAATAACCAATAAATTTCGTTCCATTTCACGATTGTGTCCCACTTGTTGTTGATTCTTCACCAAAAAATTTAAATTTTATCTCCTTATGTTTGAAGCCTGAAATGTGGCAAAAGGTTGAAAAGTTCAAGGGGGCCGAATACTTTCGCAAGGCACTGTATATTCATCATAAAAATAACATACATTTTCAGTATTTATCTTTTTCTGCTTATTCCTGACCCCAGTAATGTAAAAATAAAAGTAATGTCACTTATATAACAATCCAGTCCTCTGCATTTTCTGTACCGTACATAATTGCGCGGCCCTTAATGAACTTTCCTCTTTGTAGAGAATATTTCACAGAAATCACTTTTTGTTCCAGATAAATAAAAGTTCATCTTTTACAATTCCATAAAACTGATTTGTATTGAAGTACGGAGCCGCGTCCTTGCTATTGAATAGGCAGAGGATATGGTTGCTAGGCGACGGGAGAATAACGCGGCGATACGTGTGAGGGCCATAATTCTGACATGATAGAATGGAGCGTCTAAATGTCCTATGGGCTGTTAACCTTTTCAGAGACGTCTATGGAGAGGAGAGGCGTCTTCCCAATAATTCATGAAAACATTAGTAGCCGGCGTTGTTCTCAGTTAGTAACATAATAGATGAGATTAGAACATTAGAAAGTTCTTTGTGCTGTCCCTTCATGTATTTGTACATTGTTATTAGATCTCTCCATAGATGTCTTTTTTCTAAACTTGAATAACCCCTGGTCTGTTAATCTGTCTCCGTTCTCCAATCCCCCATTCCACTACTAATTTTGGTCGCCCTTCTCTGCCCTCTCTATAGTTCGATTATGTCTTTCTTGTATACTGGGGCCCAAAATTACACACAATAGTCTAAGTGTGGCCGTACCAGTGATTTGTATAGAGGCATAACTATGTTCTTGTCATGAGAATCTCGACCTCTTTTGATGCATCCCATAATTTTATTTGCCTTGGCGGCAGCTGCCTGGCACTGGTCACTAAAGGTAAGCTTATTGTCCACCACAATCTCCAAGTCTTTTTCATTGGCAGTCTTACCCAGTAATTTACTATTTAGTACAATCAGACATTTTATTTCTACAACCAAAATCCATAACCTTACATTTATCTACATTAAACTTAATTGGCCAAGTCTCCGCCTATGCTTCCAGCTTCCATAGACCCTCCCTGTAATATTCTAGTATCTGACTCAGTTTTTAGTACTTTAGATTAGTATCATCTGCAAATATGGACACCCTGCTCTGTAAACCTCTACCAGGTCAGTAATAAACACCATAAAAAGGGGAGGACCCAATACTGACCCCTGTGGCACCCCACTGGTGACTGTGACCCCCAATACTGACCCCTGTGGCACCCCACTGGTGACTGTGAGACTGTGATCCAGTCTGAGTATTTCCTAAAAACAAGCCCCTTCTGTTTCTTATCAATGACCCAGTTGTAAACCCAAGTGCATATGAATTCCCCCAGTCCCAACATTTTCCTTGATGGGATCCGAAATTTCTTATGAGATCCTTCTGCTTTATAGTCCAACTGAACTTTCCATCAATCTCATGCTTTCCTCTCCTTGGTGACATTATGAAGTCTCTTATGAAAAGCTTCTAGACATTTCTATAAATGATGTTACTGGTGGAAAAAGTGGATCCTAGGCTGCCAAGGATTGGGGCTCCTACCACGATATATCCACTCAATGTATACCAATTCTGGGGATTATCCATTCACCTTACTCACCACACACACATTTGACCAGAGTCAGACTGGGAGGTTTAAGGCCCACCAGTGGAATTGTTTCTAGAAGCCTATGGCAGGACCCCTGCAGATCAGCTGTACCAAGACAGCACGGCTACAGGTAATAACAATGCCATGCTGCTCACCCGCCATATGAGGTGCACCACCGCTACACCCTGTATCGCAAGTGAACAGCGTGGCTCCTAGAATTGTTACCATTACCTGTAGCCGCATTGTCCTGGAAAAGCTGATCTGCAGAGGTCCTGGCTGTTGTACTCCTGCTGATGTAATATTGATGGCATATCCTAAGGACAGGCCATCAATATTAGAAACATGGATAAATTCTTTAAAGAACTTGTCCAGGAATTGGAGCAACCCATGTGGCAAGCAGGAGGTGTAAAATAAATAAATAAAAGAAAAAATAAAAAGCATACTCACCTGTCCCCGGCGCTCCGATGTCCGCTGCCAGTGTCCATTCAGTCTCGTGCCATCACCTCCTTGCTGGGAGTCTTAAAACTGTGTGGGGCATATTAAAGGGGTTGTCCAGGCTTATTTTTTTTTTTTTTTGGCCTATCCTCAGGAGGAATACTGAAGGTCAAAAGTGGGCACGATTACTATGTGGGTGGCACTGACAGGAGATGGGAATGATGGGAAGCTTGTGTGCACAGACATGATGTGAAGAAGTCTTCATGGCAGTCTGGGTCAGACAGAAGAGGAAATATAAAATTTCCTGCTAAACTGTATGGATTAAATGCAGTTGTGAAGTCTTTAATAACGCCCCTGTGACTATAGATCCTTACTCTCAATGTTCCTAGCATCTCTTTATCCAAGCCCTGCCCCTCAGGACCACATTTAAACTACCCTTGTCTCAGGGCCAATCCTGTCCATTCTGGAACACCTCACTACTGAAAGCGCTGGCCCACACCCCAGACCTATAGCTCCTTTCTAGTTCCCATCTGGCACATATTCAGAGGCATAGGTTGAAGCTCCTGGGCCCAGATGCAGAATGTGTAATGAGGTCCCTACCTACTTTGTGCCACTATTATTATTATTATTGTTTATTTATATAGCACCATTAATTCCATGGTGCTGTACATTATTATATTAATTCCATGAAGCTGTATATTATTATATTAATTCCATGGTGCTGTACATTATTATATTAATCCCATGGTGCTGTACATTATTATATTAATTCCATGGTGCTGTACATTATTATATTAATTCCATGGAGCTGTATATTATTATATTAATTCCATGGTGCTGTACATTATTATAGTAATTCCATGGTGCTGGACATTATTATATTAATTCCATGGTGCTGTACATATAATAATCCATGGTGCTCTGTACATTATTATATTAATTCCATGGTGCTGTACATTATTATATTAATCCCATGGTGCTCTGTACATTATTATAGTAATTCCATGGTGCTGTATATTATTATAGTAATTCCATGGTGCTGTACATTATTATATTAATTCCATGGTGCTCCTGTACATTATTATATTAATTCCATGGTGCTGTATATTATTATATTAATTCCATGGTGCTGTACATTATTATATTAATTCCATGGAGCTGTATATTATTATATTAATTCCATGGTGCTGTACATTATTATATTAATTCCATGGTGCTGTACATTATTATATTAATTCCATGGTGCTGTACATTATTATAGTAATTCCATGGAGCTGTATATTATTATATTAATTCCATGGTGCTGGACATTATTATATTAATTCCATGGTGCGGTACATTATTATATTAATTCCATGGTGCTGTACATTATTATATTAATTCCATGGTGCTGTACATTATAGTAATTCCATGGTGCTGTACATTATTATATTAATTCCATGGTGCTCTGTACATTATTATATTAATTCCATGGTGCTGTACATTATTATATTAATTCCATGGAGCTGTATATTATTATAATAATTCCATGGTGCTGTACATTTGAGGGTTTACATACGGTACACAAAATATACAAAACAAGTACAATACTAACAGTGACCAACTGGCATAGTAGTGGGATAGAGGGCCCTGCCTGCAAGGGCTTACAATCTATGAGATTATAGTTTATGGGGCAGATGGACCTTTGAGGCCACCTCTGGGTAAGGAGACTGGTAGCGACTGCTACCTCTGCATCCCCTATAGTTACCCTCCCAGGAGGAACAGACCTACCTGCTGCACAGGCCAATCACAGCTTCAATAGACACCGTGTGCAGTCTGTCTGATCTCACCCCTATTGGCACCAAACCTTCCTTATATATTAATGCCTTATAGCCGTGGTGGCGAACCTATGGTACGAGTGCAAGAAGTGGCACTCAGAGCCCTTTCTGTGGGCACCCATCTGTGGAACAGATTATACTCTGTGGGGGCCATTTTGCAGCAGATTGTACTGTGTGGGGGCCACTGTATTGCAGATTGTACTGTGTTGGGGCCACTATGGGGCAGATTGTACTGTGTGGGGGCCACTGTGGAGCAGATTGTACTGTGTGGGGGCCACTGTGTTGCAGATTGTACTGTGTGGGGGCCACTGTGGGGCAGATTGTACAGTGTGGGGGCCCTTCACTATTTTTATCACAGAGTATCTGTTTTATAGCAGACATGTGATATTATTACAGGCTGTAATAACATTGCACAGTCACTATAAAACAGATCCTGTGCATTGTAAATAGTATTAATTGTTCAAAATTATGCCAAATGCAGAGACCTTTACCTTTCAGTACCAAGTTGTTTGTATCATTGAAAGCTCTCTAAAGCCTCATTCACATGACCGGAATTTTGCGGGTCCGTAATTGTCTGCAATTGTGGATCCACACAGTATTAAGGTTAAATTTCCGTGTTGGCACTTTGTGATAAATTATTGGGTTTTGGGCACTCGGTCTCTAAAAGGTTCGCCATCACTGCCTTATAACTTCTCCCCGCAGAGAGTCACAACATGGTCGATCAGAGCTCCGTCATCATCACGCACTTCTCCTTGGAGACTGGACTCTTCCTGGCCCTATCCTGTAGCTGTCATTCTGCATACGTTTGCTGGCTGACCTCTGGGAGTGGACAGCAAAAAATTTAGTATGGCCTTGCCTTTCTGTAAAACCACACCTCTTTTTGTTGTGTGTCATGTTCCTTTTTTGTGACGTGACCAGCATATAAAGTGCCCATGTCACCAATAATATGGCCAAGAGCCGAGTATATGTCAGGGCTTAGTAGATTTGCTGATTCATTGGGGTAAGAGGTCACTTCTGTTTGCAGGAGCCTTCTAGACATTTCGGGAGAGTGGGCATTCCCATTAGTCAGCCACTATAGCTTGTTATGGCGCAGGGCTTCACGACCTACCTTGTGGATAACTTGGAAAGTAAAGGCATGAAGACAACATATATCAGGTCTATACAATCACATATATGTTTAAGGCAAGAAGAAGAGTGTAAACTGCGGAGCAGTCTCGTAAACATCTAACAATCCACAATAAGGGATATAACTGCAGAAATAAAGAGTATATAAGACCCCTCCTATTGTGCCTATAGGTAAATCTGTCTGTGAAGAAGATGTTGCACACATAGTTGTGTCCATGGCCCTATTAGCTGTCCTATATTGTGTAACGCACCCCGGCCACCTGCATAGTAGTGAATGGTAAGGGTTTTGTTTGTATTTTTTGCAATTTTTCAGTTCAGGAGAATATTGCAGTGACCACGACAAGTCCAACGGGGACCCCATGTCATAGACAGTCATTGGAGCCGAGGAAGTCCCAGCCTGGATATCTTGGGTGGGTCTGAATGTTTCTCCACATTTATGGGAATTGTTATAAAATCTTGTTGACGGAGGTCACTCGTGATTCAGCCGGTGCGGTGGGGGTTGGGAGGGGAGATGTACAGGAGGGGTCAAGTAAACAGGGCAGATGTTACGAAAGTTACAGACATGTCCTTCCTATAGTATCTGGTCAGCAGAAAGCGGAGAAGATTCTCAGTTATCTGGGCAGGAAATGTTTTTGCATTAAATTAAGCAGAAATTCTGAGATTTTCTCGTGAACTTTGAAGAATCTGTTAAAGAGGACCTTTCATGCCCTCCTGCACATGCGGTTTTATATACCGCTAGAAAGCTGATTGAATTCAGCGCACTGTCGGCTTTCCCGTTAAGTGATCGGCACCGATCTCTGCCCACTGTCAGAAGGGCGTTCCTGACAGTCTACCTGGGCTGTAAGAAACACCCACTCTGATGGTACTTGTCCATAGACTTTTACTGGGGAGGCGTTCCTCACAGCTCAGCGTCATCGCTGTCAGGAACGCCCCCGCTGACAGTACAGGGCTATGGATGAGTACAGTCAGGGGGGGCGTTCCTCACAGCCCAGCTAGACTGTCAGGAACGCCCTTCTGACAGTGGGCAGAGATCGGTGCCGAAACTAACGGCACTGATATCTCCAGCCCTGGGTCACATAATGGGCTGGAGATAAAGGAGAGAGGAGAAAGATGGTGTCCCCGCCCCTGAGGATCCTGCAAAGTCTGAATCATCCTGATGGGATTGGATTGGGTGGGAAATCTGCGTTTGTGGGTGATTTCATATAATTTTTTATGAATTAAAAATACAAAATGTAATATCATTCTTGAATTGTTCTTAGTCCAGGATGGGAGGGGGCTGGTAAGAGTGCGTGCAATGTGCCTTATCTACCAAGAGCATCGGCGTACCTTGTTCTAACAAATGCTAACCTTGGACATCTGCCACCCACTGGTAGCTTTATTGGTAGGGGATATCCTTGTGCACATTCAGCACCTTTTTTTTTTGCTGTGTATGGCCTTCGCCTAAGGCGGTTACAAAATAATGACTATTTTCATACAGTACAGACCAAAAGTTTGGACACACCTTCTCATTCCAAGAGTTTTCTGTATTTTCATGACTATAAAAATTGTAGATTCACACTGAAGGCATCAAAACTATGAATGAACACATGTGGAATTATATACTTAACAAAAAAGTGTGAAACAACTGAAAATATGTCTTATATTCTAGGTTCTTCAAAGTAGCCACCTTTTGCTTTGATTACTGCTTTGCACACTCTTGGCATTCTCTTGATGAGCTTCAAGAGGTAGTCACCTTAAATGGTTTTCACTTCACAGGTGTGCCCTGTCAGGTTTAATAAGTGGAATTTCTTGCCTTATAAATGGTGTTGGGACCATCAGTTGTGTTGTTCAGAAGTCAGGTGGATACACAGCTGATAGTCCTACTGAATGGAGTGTTATAATTTGTATTATGGCAAGAAAAAAGCAGCTAAGTAAAGATAAACGAGTGGCCATCATTACTTTAAGAAATGAAGGTCAGTCTGTCCGAAAAATTGGGAAAACTTTGAAAGTGTCCCCAAGTACAGTGGCCAAAACCAACAAGCGCTACAAAGAAACTGGCTCACATGAGGACTGCCCCAGGAAAGGAAGACCAAGAGTCACCTCTGCTGCGGAGGATAAGTTCATCCGAGTCACCAGCCTCAGAAATCGCAGGTTAACAGCAGCTCAGATTAGAGACCAGGTCAATGCCACACAGAGTTCTAGCAGCAGACACATCTCTACAACAACTGTTAAGAGGAGACTGTGTGCAGCAGGCCTTCATGGTAAAATAGCTGCTAGGAAACCACTGCTAAGGACAGGCAACAAGCAGAAGAGACTTGTTTGGGCTAAAGAACACAAGGAATGGACATTAGACCTGTGGAAATCTGTGCTTTGGTCTGATGAGTCCAAATTTGAGATCTTTGGTTCCAACCACCGTATCTTTGTGCGACACAGAAAAGGTGAACAAATGGACTCTACATGCCTGGTTTCCACCGTGAAGCATGGAGGAGGAGGTGTGATGGTGTGGGGGTGCTTTGCTGGTGACACTGTTGGGGATTTATTCAAAATTGAAGGAATACTGAACCAGCATGGTTACCACAGCATCTTGCAGCGGCATGCTATTCCATCCGGTTTGCGTTTAGTTGGACCATCATTTATTTTTCAACAGGACAATGACCCCAAACACACCTCCAGACTGTGTAAGGGCTATTTGACCAAGAAGGAGAGTGATGGGGTGCTACGCCAGATGACCTGGCCTCCACAGTCACCAGACCTGAACCCAATCCAGATGGTTTGGGGTGAGCTGGACCGCAAGTGCAAGGGCCAACAAGTGCTAAGCATCTCTGGGAACTCCTTCAAGACTGTTGGAAGACCATTTCAGGTGACTACCTCTTGAAGCTCATCAAGAGAATGCCAAGAGTGTGCAAAGCAGTAATCAAAGCAAAAGGTGGCTACTTTGAAGAACCTAGAATATAAGACATATTTTCAGTTGTTTCACACTTTTTTGTTAAGTATATACAGTCATATGAAAAAGTTTGGGCACCCCTATTAATCTTAATCATTTTTAGTTCTAAATATTTGGGTGTTTGCAACAGCCATTACAATTTGATATATCTAATAACTGATGGACACAGTAATATTTCAGGATTGAAATGAGGTTTATTGTACTAACAGAAAATGTGCAATATGCATTAAACCAAAATTTGACCGGTGCAAAAGTATGGGCACCTCAACAGAAAAGTGACATTAATATTTAGTAGATCCTCCTTTTGCAAAAATAACAGCCTCTAGTCGCTTCCTGTAGCTTTTAATCAGTTCCTGGATCCTGGATGAAGGTATTTTTGACCATTCCTCTTTACAAAACAATTCCAGTTCAGTTAAGTTTGATGGTCGCCGAGCATGGACAGCCCGCTTCAAATTATCCCACAGATGTTCAATGATATTCAGGTCTGGGGACTGGGATGGCCATTCCAGAACATTGTAATTGTTCCTCTGCATGAATGCCTGAGTAGATTTGGAGCTGTGTTTTGGATCATTGTCTTGCTGAAATATCCATCCCCGGCGTAACTTCAAATTCGTCACTGATTCTTGTACATTATTCTCAAGAGTCTGCTGATACAGAGTTGAATCCATGCGACCCTCAACTTTAACAAGATTCCCGGTGCCGGCATTGGCCACACAGCCCCAAAGCATGATGGAACCTCCACCAAATCTTACAGTGGGTAGCAAGTGTTTTTCTTGGAATGCTGTGTTTTTTGGACGCCATGCATAACGCCTTTTTGTATGACCAAACAACTCAATCTTTCATTTCATTTCATCAGTCCACAGGACCTTCTTCCAAAATGAAGCTGGCTTGTCCAAATGTGCTTTTGCATACCTCAGGCGACTCTGTTTGTGGCGTGCTTTCAGAAACGGCTTCTTTCGCATCACTCTCCCATACAGCTTCTCCTTGTGCAAAGTGTGCTGTATTGTTGACCGATGCACAGTGACACCATCTGCAGCAAGATGATGCTGCAGCTCTTTGGAGGTGGTCTGTGGATTATCCTTGACTGTCCTCACCATTCTTCTTCTCTGCCTTTCTGATATTTTTCTTGGCCTGCCACTTCTGGGCTTAACAAGAACTGTCCCTGTGGTCTTCCATTTCCTTACTATGTTCCTCACAGTGGAAACTGACAGGTTAAATCTCTGAGACAACTTTTTGTATCCTTCCCCTGAACAACTATGTTGAACAATCTTTGTTTTCAGATCATTTGAGAGTTGTTTTGAGGAGCCCATGATGCCACTCTTCAGAGGAGATTCAAATAGGAGAACAACTTGCAATTGGCCACCTTAAATACCTTTTCTCATGATTGGATACACCTGGCTATGAAGTTCAAAGCTCAGTGAGGTTACAAAACCAATTTTGTGCTTCAGTAAGTCAGTAAAAAGTAGTTAGGAGTATTCAAATCAATAAAATGATAAGGGTACCCAAATTTTTGCACCTGTCAAATTTTGGTTTAATGCATATTGCACATTTTCTGTCAGTACAATAAACCTCATTTCAATCCTGAAATATTACTGTGTCCATCAGTTATTAGATATATCAAATTGAAATGGCTGTTGCAAAAACCCAAATATTTAGAACTAAAAATGATTAAGATTAATAGGGGTGCCCAAACTTTTTCATATGACTGTAATTCCACATGTGTTAATTCATAGTTTTGATGCCTTCAGTGTGAATCTACAATTTTTATAGTCATGAAAATACAGAAAACTCTTGGAATGAGAAGGTATCCAAACTTTTGGTCTGTACTGTATATTTTCAGTTTGCTTGCAGGTTTAGGAGGGAGTGGCTCGTGGTGTAAAATTAACCAGTGTAAACACAGATTCTGAACTTTTAGGTGAGGTGAGACTCTGATTCAGCCAGAAGAAGAAGAAGCATCAGGCAGAACGGTACTGTATGTCTAATGCTATCTTTATGTTGTCTATCTGGGGGGTACTTTATAAAATAGGGGGGTACTTTATAGTATGCACCCCATCCAGGGACAGCTCTGCTGTGCTCAGGAGCAGATACTTTATAAGGGTCTATTCACATGGTGCAGTTTTTGCAGATACCTGAGAAGCATACACAAAAAATTGCAGCAGCACAGTGCTAGAGCCAAGAATATTACTGCGGTACCGACCGGGCATATAAACGCGTGACAAGGAGGTTCTTAGCACATGTTGATCACATTGTGTGAGCCCATCGGCCAGTGACCCTACACTACACAATGTCATTGTCATGTACTATAGATACAGTAGGTATAGCAGTAATGCTCTCAGTGCTGGCAGATGTTGCAATTTTTTGTGTTTGCATTTGCATTGCAGACATGGCAGTGTGTGCTGGCACTTATAGTTCATCGTGTTTGGCCGCGCTGACTATTTTTGTGTGCTTGTGGTCCTGAGAGCCACACGGCAGAATGTGCACACAGTTTTATCACAAATTGCCATGGCTTTGCCATTTCAATGAGCTGTGATGGCTGCAGAGCAGGGGAGATTCCAGGTAAAATACCTGGACTTTTTGCAGTGCGATAAGAACCTCTCCTCAGCCATGTCATGTGACTAGATCCTTAAGTAGGTCCAGTGTAAGAGAGCAATCCTGTAGGAGACATAAATATAGCAGAGGCAACCCAATGGCAAGAACCAAAGTGGCCCCTCCATTGTGGATAGAAGGGTCTAGTGTTGACTTCCTCTTCTTTCCTTGACCCATAACTGTCACTAACCATTTGGGCCTCTTGGTTAAGGTTGGGTCTAAGGTTGAGCCTTTTGAACAATTAGAAGGATCCCTTGGTGATAACCTGGTCACAAAGTGTCCTCCTGCTTCTAGAGATGAGCTGTAATCTGTGGGAAAACCTGGCAGTAAGCATACTGCGTTACTGCAGCACCCCCACAGGGGAAATGAGGTATTACACAATGTCCTTTCACGTCAATGGTTTGTCTATGTAATGCAAGACAGAACAAATTCTCCAGAGAGAGTAATCCCTCTCCACTCTGATCAAGAGATGAGAATCCTGAACAGAGGACCCCCTTCTATTAACCCAGAATTCACTAATAGGGTGCATGACAATGGGTTTTCTGTACTGGATAACTCCATTTATGAATAGGGTTCCTCTGGATAGACTGCTCTCTTCAAGGGCCATAAAGGCAGACACGTGGGCTTCCTCTATGGTAAACAGACACTCAATGGCCCTCTATGTGCATGAATATTAAAGGCATGTTCACATGGAGTCATTTGAGACTGCTTTTGAGGCAGATTCCATGACAAAATCAGTGACAAATTCCACCTTTAGTCTGTCTGCAATTGTATTCAATGGGAGTCATAGACTCTGCAAAAATAAGTGAACTGTTCGATCTTGCCGCGGATCCCGCAGCTGATTCAGCTGCAGAACCCATTCATCTAAGCCTCATCAGCTAGTGAAAGCCACAGGGGGGGGAAAGAGGATGGGAATTTGAGGCAGAATTCCACCTTAAGTTCCTCTTCCTTACCTTATATGATATATTTAGAAAGATATTTAGATGTGGTTTCCATATTATTTGGATTACTATAATCACTGTTATAGTTCCTCGGGGGCGGGCACTCAGGTTTTGTGAACTACTGAATAGTAACATTGTATTAGACCGCTCGGGGATAGGACATACATCAGCTAGTAGTAATGTCGTCTTGCTTTATCTTTCAGCAGAAACATCCATGGGTTGCAGCACTTTTCTAGCATGTTTGCTCTTATGCTCCATTGTGGGGAAGGCGGCCTCTTGCTTTTGTGAAAATTACCCCTGGACCCCCTGGTCAATCTGTTCTAAAACATGTGAAGGTGGAACACAGAGTAGATCTCGGTAAGTCCAAAACTTTTTAGGCTGCAGTTGCACCCAGGCCCAAGAGCCTTAGAGGGACCATGTGCATAACTATAGGGGCCACAGTGGTCACAGCCATGGGGGCCCACAAGTCACCCTTGCTATACTAAGGCTGGTTAAACTTCTTTGATCTCTTTTCTGGTTTCCATTGATATCTGGCAGACTGTGCATGGTAAATTTATTCCCCTTTCTGGTGCACTGAAGTGAGAAGATTTTTGATACACAGCCGTCCACTGTCAGAAAGGAGGAAATTAACCCTTTCTTTCCAAAAAGTCGATGGTTGGCAGTTTATACTCCAGAAGGGATTAGGAGGCTGTGGCACAAAAGGGGTCATGATTATAGGTGGGGGAGGCAGGGTGGTCAGAAGTTCTTGCCATCCAACAGGGCCCCATAGCTGCCCCATTGGTTGCCTCTATGGTACATGCGCCATTGCTCAATATCTAATTTCCTCATCTTATTCAGTGGATATCCCTTCATACATTGTACAGATTATATTCACATATACCAGGAGGAACTGATGGCTAGATCTGATGCATAAATTATATATTTTCCATGCAGAAATATCGTCTATGATGAATACTACCGGAAAAACGATTGTGAGCGTCTCTGCACAAAACATGAAACCCGCTCATGCAATGAACAGTCGTGTAAAATTAGCTGCCAGCTAGGAAACTTTGGGCCTTGGTCTGAATGTGATCCGTGTCTCAAGAAGAAGGTATCTATGTCACAGCAATGTAATAATATCCTGTGCATTGGCGTAGACGCTTGTCATAAGGCCTGATTCATAAAGAGAAGTTGATGCAGTCCAGACAATGCTCTGCGAGCTCAACAGCCTAGACCTCAGACTGATACATTGTAGCAAACTAGCAGAGAGATTTGTGCAGCTGCTGCTAATGTGTTGAGCTCACAGAGCATTGTCTAGACTGGATACATCAGCAGCAGCTGTACAGATCTCTCTGCCAATTTGCTACAATGTATCAGTGTGGAGTCCATGCTGTGGAGCTCACAGAGCATTGTCTAGATTAGCATTGGATACAGTTGTATCAGCTGAGATCAGGACTAGCCATGTAGGGCCTGATGAAGGTCAGATACTTACTGACTTTTTATATATATTTTATTTAAAAAAAAAAAAAAATTTAAAAAATGTACTGTTTTCTTAACCCCTTGAACCTGCAATCATTGGACCACTTAGAACCACATAGACCGCATTCAGGGTAATAATAGTAATCATAATATTTCAGATAAGACTGATATACTGTACATTTCCTGACTGAGTTTTGACACATCCTGCATATTAACCTATCTGTACGTCTCCAGTTCCGGGTTCGCTCATTAGAGCGCCCCTCTCAGTTTGGAGGAGAGAGCTGCTCCGGACAGTTGTCAGATTCCCAGCCGTGTATCCCCACAAAACTCTGTAACATTGAACAAGCAGACTGCACCAAAAAGTTTCGTTGTGACACCGGTAAGATAAATGTGGTTATTACAGCTTCCTTCACTTCTAAGATATGGAATTACATGTGATTTAATACCTAATTTCGCCAATGGGGGCACTGCAGATAAAGTGAGCCAGGATCCCCTGTAGATTAAAACTGATCACTGGAGGTCTCTGCAGGAAAATTAGGTAAAAAAGAGATTGTCCTCACCCCCTTTAAGATGTTGGACTGTCTGGACACTCCGCAGGAAAAGATCATTCAGGACATGTCCCACAATTCAAAAACTTTCCATGGAAATCTGTTCCTTTAAGAATGTGGTTACCTAGAGGGGCACAGATTTATTGGAATACTGCATGTGATGATTCCTGGGAAATCCATGTTATCAGCAGAGACAGAGGTTATATCTAGTAGACTCCGCCATGTCTGTGTAAAGAGTTCTGGTAGCTTTCCCAGGGGTCACATACAAAAGTCTTAAAGGATGCGAAGGCCTTATACATAAACTGTCCCAAAAACCATCCCAAAGGTCATTAGGGGGTTAAGCCTGTGATATCTTAGCCCCTAAGAAGTGGGGGTTTTGCTTTCCTATCCCTTGTCCCTCGGTCTGTCCCTCTATCACACTTGTCCTGGACCCTGAAAGTTTTTTAGCCACATTCTCTGATAGATGCTTTTTTTAAGTGACAGGGTGATGACATCACTGCCTTGGTAATGTCCCTGCTGATGATGTCATCGGGAGGTTTGTCATGGACACAGACTGGTAGGACCCCCGTAAGGTGCCTCTAAATATGATAATGTCATAGAAGTAGTGACATCAGGGGTGGTGACTGTACAATGGACAATGTCGTTGATGTTATGTGACATGTGTCCGGATTTAATGGGATTGAACAGTATTAGAAAGAGTGACAGCACCACACATGTCCACAGGTTGTGTCTGCTATTCCTTCTTGCTTTAATGGAGCTGTCCTGCAATACCAAACACAACCCATGAACACAAGTGGCGCTGTTTATCAACACATTTAAGTCTATGAACTGGTGGTGATGTCACAGGTTTGGTATAATGGATAGTGACATCACAAGGGGTGTCCTCCTTTTAAAATAACAACTGCCTGGGCGAAGCTACCAGACAGCCTCAACCAGGAGCAGGGGTAGTCCATAGCCTTGGCGTAATGTATCACCTTCCAGACTCCATTATTTACTACTGATGACATCATTGTGGGTTGTCAAGGACATGGGCTGGTGAGTTCCCTGTAGTGCTTGTGGTGACTTCATAATTGCTACTGTCAGTGACAGATGTACCAACCTTTAGGCTTAAGAATGATAGGTGATGTAACAGGTTGCGGTGTGGTGTTCAGTGATGTCACTAGGGGTACTGACGTTAAAAATGTAAGGTGTTTTCCAGGACTTACATATTAGTGATATGTCCTTAGCATAGGTTATCAATATCTGATTAATGGGGGTCCCACACCCAGGACACCCACAGATCAGCTGTTTGTCAAGATGGCAGAATTCGGGTGAGTGCTGTGTCCTCTTCACTAAATTGCATAGTGGCTGTGCTTGGTATTGCGGCTTAGCTGCATTAATTTGAATCAGGCCATGCTACACCATTGGCCTGTGAAGCAGACGAAGTGCTCACTTGCATCAGATCTGTGGTGGCCCAGGGTGTTGGACCCCCACCAATCAGACATTGATGATGCATCCTAAGGATTGGTCATCTATTTGTATGTCCTGGAGTATCCATTTAAGCATTGGAACCTGCAGCTCCAAGACTACCGCAACCATTGCTCCAAGAAGCAGTGCTGACCAAGGGCAGAGGATTTTTGTGTTCTTTTTATGACTTTATAGAGGATGGTGACGTCACAGTGTCCATCACGACCCCACCTTTCATTTTGCAGAGATCTCTTAATTTAGCAATAAAAATCACATATTCTAGAGTAACAGACTGCACTGATCATAGAGAGACCTATGCAGTCATCCAGTAACAGCTGCTCAGTTCTCTCTATCCCCTCCTTGCACTGATCATAGAGAGACCTATGCAGTCATAAAATAACAGCTGCACAGTTCTCTCTATTCTCTCTCTGTACTGATCATAGAGAGATCTATGTAACCATACGGTAACAGATGCACAGTTCTCTTTATCCCCTCCCTGCACTGATCATAGAGAGACCTATGAAGCCATACAATAACAGCTGCTCATTCTCTTTATCCCCTTCCTGCACTGATCATAAAGAGACCTATGCAGTCATAAAGTAACAGATGCATAGTTCTCTTTATTCCCTCCCTGCACTGATCATAGAGAAAACTATGCAGCCATACAGTCACAGCTGCACAGTTCTCTCTATGCACTCCCTGCACTGATCATGGAGTGACCTATGCAGCCATACAATAATATCTGCACATTTCTCTCTATCCCCTCCCTGCTCTCATTTCTATAATATATGCAGATATTGATGCAGAAACAAGAAGCTGAACGATCAGTGTTTGGGCGAGACTAGAATGAACTAGAACTAGTTTAGGGGTCTGGTCTGGGGTCTGTATTAGTTTAGGGGTCTCGTCTGGGGTATGTATTGGTTTATGGGTCTCGTCTGGGGTCTGTATTAGTTTAGGTGTCTGGTCTGGGGTCTGTATTAGTTTAGGGGCTGTCTGGGGAGATTAGATTAGGGGGTCTGGCTGGGGTCTGTATTAGTTTAGTGGCTTGTCTGGGGATGTACAACATAACAACAATGCCCAGCGCACATCCGCCAGAGGCCGAAGAGACGCAGGGGACCGCGGACGCACGGGAGGTGAGTATAACTGTTTGGTATTTTACTTACCTCCCCGGGACACCGTGCCAAACCCCAGAGCATAATAATTGCATTTCTGGTTTATGCCAAAGTTGTCAGCGGGTTCCCTACCCCTACGGGCCCACAATCATTACACCATTGTTTGGAAGCTCTGGGGTCTGTATTAGTTTAGGGGCTGGTCTGGGGTCTGTATTAGTTTAGGGCTCTGGTCTGGGTCTGTATTAGTTTAGGGGTCTGGTCTGGGGTCTGTATTAGTTTAGGGGTCTGGTCTGGGGTCTGTATTAGTTTAGGGGTCTGGTCTGGGGTCTGTATTAGTTTAGGGGTCTGGTCTGGGGTCTGTATTAGTTTAGAGGTCTGGTCTGGAGTCTGTATTAGTTTAGGGGTCTGGTCTGAGGTTTGTATTAGTTTAGGGGTCTGGTCTGGGGTCTGTATTAGTTTAGAGGTCTGGTCTGGGGTCTGTATTAGTTTAGAGGTCTGGTCTGGGGTCTGTATTAGTTTAGGGGTCTGGTCTGGGGTCTGTATTAGTTTAGGGGTCTGGTCTGGGGTCTGTATTAGTTTATGGGTCTGGTCTGGGGTCTGTATTAGTTTAGGGGTCAGGTCTGGGGTCTGTATTAGTTTAGAGGTCTGGTCTAGGATCTGTATTAGTTTAGGGGTCTGTATTAGTTTATGGGTCTGGTCTGGGGTCTGTGTTAGTTTAGGGGTCTGTATTAGTTTAGGGGTCTGGTCTGGGGTCTGTATTAGTTTAGGGGTCTGGTCTGGGGTCTGTATTAGTTTAGGGGTCTGGTCTGGGGTCTGTATTAGCTTAGGGGTCTGGTCTGGGGTCTGTATTAGTTTAGGAGGTCTGGTCTGGGGTCTGTATTAGTTTAGGGGTCTGGTCTGGGGTCTGTATTAGTTTAGGGGTCTGGTCTGGGGTCTGTATTAGTTTAGGGGTCTGGTCTGGGGTCTGTATTAGTTTAGAGGTCTGGTCTGGGGTCTGTATTAGTTTAGGGGTCTGGTCTGAGGTTTGTATTAGTTTAGGGGTCTGGTCTGGGGTCTGTATTAGTTTATGGGTCTGGTCTGGGGTCTGTATTAGTTTAGAGGTCTGGTCTAGGATCTGTATTAGTTTAGGGGCTGTATTAGTTTAGGGGCTGGTCTGGGGTCTGTGTTAGTTTAGGGGCTGTATTAGTTTAGGGGTCTGGTCTGGGGTCTGTATTAGTTTAGGGGTCTGGTCTGGGGTCTGTATTAGTTTAGGGGTCTGGCTGGGGCTGTATTAGCTTAGGGGTCTGGTCTGGGGTCTGTATTAGTTTAGGGGTCTAGTCTGGGGTCTGTATTAGTTTAGGGGTCTGTATTAGTTTAGGGGTCTGGTCTGGGGTCTGTATTAGTTTAGGGGTCTGTATTAGTTTAGGGGTCTGGTCTGGGCTCTGTATTAGTTTAGGTATCTGTATTAGTTTAGGGGTCTGGTCTGGGGTCTATATTAGTTTAGGGGTCTGGTCTGGGGTCTGTATTAGTTTAGGGGTCTGGTCTGGGGTCTGTATTAGTTTAGGGGTCTGGTCTGGGGTCTGTATTAGTTTAGGGGTCTGGTCTGGGGTCTGTATTAGTTTAGGGGTCTGGTCTGGGGTCTGTATTAGTTTAGGGGTCTGTATTAGTTTAGGGGTCTGGTCTGGGGTCTGTATTAGTTTAGAGGTCTGGTCTGGGGTCTGTATTAGTTTAGGGGTCTGGTCTGGGGTCTGTATTAGTTTAGGGATCTGGTCTGGGTTCTGTATTAGTTTAGGGGTCTGGTCTGGGGTCTGTATTAGTTTAGAGGTCTGGTCTGGGGTCTGTATTAGTTTAGGGGTCTGGTCTGGGGTCTGTATTAGTTTAGGGGTCTGTATTAGTTTAGGGGTCTGGTCTGGGGTCTGTATTAGTTTAGGGGTCTGGTCTGGGGTCTGTATTAGTTTAGGGGTCTGGTCTGGGGTCTGTATTAGTTTAGGGATCTGGTCTGGGTTCTGTATTAGTTTAGGGGTCTGGTCTGGGGTCTGTATTAGTTTAGAGGTCTGGTCTGGGGTCTGTATTAGTTTAGGGGTCTGGTGTGGGGACTATAAATTTAGAGGTCTGGGGTCTGTATTAGTTTAGGGGTCTGGTCTGGATTCTGAGTCTATGATGAATGGGGCAGGAGATACTTGTTATATATATATATATATATATATATATATATATATATATATATATATTACACTGTGTGGGTCCCATGAATGTTTTGTACTTTTCAGGCCAGGCCTCGATGACATGAGAACAGGTATTTGCAGCACCCTGAGGGTTGTAGTCATTTGGTATCTGACGTGGCTGTGATGTAGTCTCTTGTTCGCCCCTGTATACCTCCGCCTGGACTTCGATCTCTCGCTGATCTTTTTTTCCATCACTTTTCTACGACTTTAAATGCAACTTCAGAAAACAAAAATTGTTTACTTGGAGGCGGCGGCGATAACCCAGCGAGACATTGGCGAGCATCTGTTCAGTGCGAGGAGTCGGTGATAGTTACTAGACTCACCTCTGATGGTTTTGGACAGTCAGATCCATCACAGATATCACTGCCTCGGAGAGTTGCATTTCCCGGCAGACACTACAGACGGCAGCAAAACCAAGAGAAATAATTACTAGTTTGTTTCCTTCATTCCCCAAAATAAGAGCCCGTAAAATCCATCCATAATTATTGGGGATTACTATACGCAGGTAGGAACACTAAATGTACAAAAGATACAAAAATTTATCCCATTCCCAGCTCTTCCTCTCTTCATCCCTTCTCTCATTTGATCCTATCTTGCTTAATATTACAATGATAATGAGTCCCAGGAGATCAGCCATGTCCTCCTCCTCCTCCTCAGTGTCCAGTGTCTAGCTGTAAGACAACCAGCTGCAGCAGGAGTCTCCTCCCCCGACATGCCCCGCCCATTGTACCAATCATCTGTTAAAGGGAACTTTACAATCCCGCCACCAGCTCCAGTTCTTAGCATCCTTCAAGAGTTGTCTCTCCACTGATACAGTTGCAATTGGAAATTTTTTTTAGATGCCACCATTCCTGAACAGGCTCCATCCCAGGACCGCCCACATGACAGTAGGGAGCCTAATTAGCACTTTGGGTGATGAAACTAACAGCACTGATTGTTCAGGAACTGTAGGGGCCAAAGAAAAAGCTCCGACCTCGCCGGACTCAGCGGATCTGACTTTAAGGGTGTATTATTTGTATACTGATACTGAATATTATTCAGGCACTTCAGGTATTCTGTGGGTTCTTTAAGGGTGTTTTATTTGGATACCGGATCTTATTCAGGCACTATATGATGGTATTATGTGGACTCTTGAAGGACATATTATTTGGCACTATATAGTGTTTTTTTATTTGACTGTATATGACAGTATTATGTTGCTAAGATGTGGTATGACATTACAGCAGGAGGAGCTGAGCAGATTGATATATAGTTTTGTGGGGAATGAACCGGACTCCATTTCCAATGTGACAAGTTCCCTTTAAGAAATATCTCCTTTTTGTCTTTGTATACAGGGCGCTGCATTGACCTGAAACTAAAGTGTAATGGAGACAATGACTGTGGAGACAATTCAGATGAAAGAGATTGTAGGAAGAAGCCAGAGCAGACGAGGAGCTTCGAGAACATCCCCGGGCTGCAGCTGATGGGAAACGGGTAAGACACGGAGTAAAACGAGAGATCTGACCGGAGATTGTATAAGAGTATCCACAGTCCTAATGTGCACTGATCCCAGGACTGGTCACTGGCTCTATCTCCGCCGCCTGTACCTGATATCTCCGCTCTCCTCCCCCTGATATCTCCGCTCTCCCCCCACTGTCTTGTCCATGACTGTACCTGATATCTCCGCTCTCCCCCCACTGTCTTGTCCATGGCTGTACCTGATATATCTGTCTTATGGTTTTTAGGTATAACTTCCTGTCTGGGGAGACTCGGGGCGATGTCCTTGTTAACTCATATTTTGGAGGAAAGAGTGTAACAGTATTTGGTAATGGAACAGGAGCAAACAGGAAATTATACCGGGTGCCGGCGAACCTGGAAAGCATCAAATTTGAGGTGGGCACGTTTTATTATATTTTCTGCAACTATTGTAATATAAAGCGCAACTGCAATGATGATTTTGCATTAGGAGTCGCCAAAAAATCCATCTACACTAGAGAAGGAAGAGGGGGGGGGATGCAGCTGCAGCTTGCTACTCAGTGTTTGGCTGTATTCACATGTCAAGGATTTGTCTATGACAGAAACAAAGTATGTTTTAATAAAAGGAGTCTTTATATTCCATGTAATAGGGGGAGATAGGAGAGACACCGGCAGTGGGGAACCTCGGACTGGCGCAGACACAGCACA